>JBAKBP010013308.1:0-63596 GCA_037953745.1 Lithodes maja
CTTGTCCTCGGCAGGAGTAGATCGATCCACAGAGCTTCGTGATTTTCTACATGGAGGTCGGTCCTGGTTGTGTGTGTGAGGTTGTTTTTTACATACAGACATACTCCTCCCCCATGCCTATTGCGATCATTCCTAACCATATTGAAACCTTGAATGTTTATTTCACCATCGTTTATACTTGAATCCAGCCAGGTTTCTGTGATTGCAATTATTGAAGCTTTGGCCTTATTAGCTAACAAGTTTAATTCTGACAATTTATGGTACATTGATCTGGCGTTAATGTGGATAAGATGGAGCCCTTTGTTGGTGAACACTCTGTATTCATCTTTGATTTTGAATGTGTCCTGGCTGGATTCTGAGTTGTTAATACTAATTGGTTCATTTACATTAATATTCGGTAATGAATGCAAGGCACATATGTTGCATAGGAATTCCCGTTCTTCACTGTTGGTCTTCTTAGAGATGCACTTCATGTGAGCTACAGTTTTACACTTAACACAGTTTATGATCCTTTGTTTTCTTGTTATGAGTGATTCACATATTTCACAAATGATTTTAGGACCCTTAATAGCTATTTCCCTACATTTATCGCATTCCACTTCTTTTCTGCTAGTAATGTAAGTACATCGATCGTGTACTGTTTCATTACAACTACTACATTGTGACGTTGTACTCCTTTTGTTGAATCCAATATCGCACACTATACATATTTTCCTGTTACTGTTCATCGTACGTCTGGCGGTGTGGTGATCAGCTGTGCGCCGTGAGCGGCTGATGGTGTGTGAGCGCGTGAGATGAGGACAGGTTGTGGCTCCCCCTTGCCCCCCTCCCACCCCTACCTGTATTTGTTGTTTTATGTCCTTGTTCTTGGCCGTTGTTGCTGTTACTTCATTGTCGATGTGTTTGCTAGAGCTTCCTGTTTGTTTGGGTGTTCTGGTTGCATGTTGTGTTACTTGGGTCACCGATATCTGTGGTAGTGATGATACAGTTGAGGGTAATGTTGAGTAGGTAGAATGTTGGCACTGTGCTGGCGGTTGCCCTGCGGTCTTGGTTGTGAGTTGGAGCGTGACGGGAGACTTGGGTGCCTGCTGGCCCAGTTTGTTATAACGAATTTTACTGCTAGGGACTGTTGAAATGTCGGTGTCTGCCTTACTTGTTTGGTGGTGAGGTTTCTTCAACGTTGAACTAGGGCCGGGGTTGGTCTCTACATCTCCGCAGCTAATTAGAGTGTAGCACAATAGGTGTTGTAGCGAGGTTGTGCCAGAGTATTTGCCCAGTCGCGGCGTCTTCCCGATATATGAAATAGACCAGGCAGGAATGGTGACAGAAATTTCACTCGTGTGTGATTTCTGTGTGACGAGGTCCCTCAATACTTGTTTAGTGTTGACCTGGTACACTACCGGTCCCCTCTGCACCTGTATATCAGCACAGCCCCTCTGGATGTTGAGAAGGATGATACATAGAGAGAGGGCTACGCCCGCACCCTTCATCCCTCCCGCCATTACAACGCCAACCTTTAGAGGGTTGCCAGGATAGAACCAGATACTTGTGATCTGGATCTATCAAGAGAGCACCCTAGTCAATTAACGTAACCTAAAGAATGCAGTCTTAAGGACATCGCTAGGCTACGAGCCTGTCTTGCTCAACCCCAGTTCCTTACCTAGAGTATCCCAGCTAGACATTATTAATTGAGTAGACACTTGTTAGTATTTAATATAAGCTCTTTGATATGTGCACATTATTATTCACAGCATTTATTATTCTAGGTTGTTGCTGAGCCGCACAACCATAGCAGACTGTTTCGTTGATGAGGAAGTACTTCTTTTAGTGTCGAGCATTGCTACCATTGCGCATTTATAGTATTCTTGTGTCAGTTAACATTATATGTCCTATCTTTTAGTGTATTCAGTTTACATGTGTGGTGTCCTGCCTCTTGCCTTTATATAGTTTAAGATACGAGCATCTTATGAGCATCAGACTTTCTTCAGAAGTTTCCAGGTCTATGCTGTAGGACTATACTTCACTTTCTTTCAGATGGGAGTAAAGAGTTTGTTGTTGTTTGGAGTGACTGTGTTGAGGCATCTTTTTGTTGTATTGAATCTTGCAGTGGTTTAATTGATCTTTCCATAGCTTCCTTTTTATGAATTTTAACGTGGCTTGCATCTTGTTTGTTATCGGCCTATACCAGTGTGGGTCGGCCTGAAGTGGAGTGCATTTGTGCCCAGTTGAGGATGCCCCGCTATCCCAGATTAACTCTGGAGGGTGTAGGTGTTTTTGTTCGCCGGCATATAAGTTCGGGGGTTTGGATCTAGCGTACCGTTGTTGCATAGTGCACTATTACTAGTCCAATCATTAAGTGCCCTTGTTTTATTCGTAGTCCCGGTCGTAACAAATGGCGACCTTGCCTAGTATCTTATCTTAGTCGTCATACCAAATGAACTAAGAAATAATTGCAGGATTTTTGGACATTTGTTTTTTGAGGAATATTTTGGACACGTTGGAATTTTTTTTTGGCAACGTTGTATAGCACTTGAGTTGTCTTCAAGCATTTTTTGAGTGAATAGTGCTACATGAGAGTTTAGGTACTATTTTTTTTTATAAACATTGAGGATTTCCGGTGGACACTATGTCGAACGACGGATCAGTGCACAGTGAGGACACAGTTCGGGAAGCAGACTCTGAGGTGCAGAAGCTGGGTTTGTTAGAAGGCATTAGAGTAGTAACTAGTGAGGAGGATGCAAGGGAGTTTCTGGAGATGCCTATTACTGTTGACCGGGTGTCGGGGATTGATCGGTATGGTCTCCAGTGTTTGGCCACGGTCATGGGGCATGTTGGCACTAGGAGCATGACGAGAAGTGACCTGGTGGCCTGTGTGCTCGGTGGGGTGCGTGGGGCTTCGGGTAGAGCGGGAGCTGGGACACCTTCGGCCCAGCCCCCATTCCACTCGACTCCTACCATGGTGCCCCCTCGGGCTCCGGAGCCGGGTACGTTCCCGCAGGCCGATGCCCGCTGGCGGTTGGGTATGCCTCTAGGTGATTCACGGGGTGGGTCCCCGATAGTAGCATCCCCTCCTCAAGGTTTGTCTGCCGAGATGTTGTTTCAGCTCGAACTCGCCAAACTTAACCAGCAGGCTGAGCAACGAAAGCATGAGGCTGAGCTCGAGCACCGAAAGTATGAGGCTGTGCTTAGGATTCAGGCTGAGGAGAGAAAGGCCATACGTGAGGCGCAGCAGCGGGAGGCTGAGCTTCATGTTGAGGCTACGAAGTACTGTGCAGACATAGAGCTTGAGAAGTCTCGGGTGGAGTTGACAGGGCAGCATCTCGGTTCTGGGAATCGAGGTCTTGATCAGTCTTTATCGCAGCTTCTTAAGTTAGTCCCTGCATTTGACGAGTCGGGTGTCACCGAGTTTTTCCTGCGTTTTGAGAAGAAGTGCCGAGAGCACCAATGGCCCGAGGTTAAGTGGGCAGCCCTTGTTTCCTCTAGGTTGGTTGGCAAAGGACTCAAGGCATATGATGTGTTGCCCTTGGAGTCTTGCATCGATTATGAGGGATTGAAGGAAGCTGTCCTGCGGGCGTACGAGTTACAACCAGAGACATATAGGTTGAAGTTTCGGGGTGTTACAAAGGGTCGTGAGTGCACTTTTCTAGAACATGCCCGGGAACTGTCTGATGCTTTGAGAAACTGGCTGAGGTCAGAGAAGGTGACGACGTTCGAAGAGCTTGAGCAGTTAGTCCTTCTAGAGCAATTTTTTAAATGCACAGGCGGCAACCTGACATTGAACCTCAAAGAGAAACAGCCTAAAACTCTACAAAAGGCAGCTGAGTTGGCTGACCTGAGATTAACGCTGATTCGTGGGTGCGGGTCTGCATAACGGACCGATGCAGTTAACAAGGTGCACAACACTCCACACCCCCGAGTCAGTGATGCAACATTTAATAACGAGAGTAAGAGCAATGATACTAATTTTGATCACAAACCTAAAACTGTCCCGTTTAAGAAAGGTCAGGGCCCTTCCCCACCTCAGGGGAAGTCCAAGGGTGAAGTCGAGTGTTTTAAGTGTCATTATAAGGGGCATTTTGCACGTTCCTGCCCTAGTAACCAACCTACAGCAGTCGTATCTTTGGCTAGCAACATTGGGGTGTCTCTGAGGTCTTCTGCGTTTACCCGGGGTGATATGTCAGATGCGGGGGCACAGCCAGTGAAGGAGTGTCCGGAAGGCTCAAACCTGTCCGCGATGCTTTTTGCGACCATAGAGGACGTGGCTGCGTGAGTTGGGCTGGTTGCAAGCATGGGTTGGAGTTGTTGCGTGATACAGGTGCGTCCCAGACTCTGATGAAAAACTTTACAGGCCAACCTATAAACGCGGCACGGGTAGTTGTGGTGCAGGGTATTAATGCTACACGGTCATACCCGTTGGTTCGAGTGGAGCTGGAGGTTGATGGTGTGACACGAGAGATAGATGATGGAATCGTAGAGAAACTGCCAGTAGAAGGCGTCGACCTTCTTCTCGGCAACGACTTTGCGGTGCCTACTTCTGAGGTTCCCCCCTTAGTCGTTGCCGAGAGGGCGGCCGACGTGAGTAGGGAGGGGCAGGAGTTGGTCGAGAGGTGTCAATTACAGCAGATGGCGTGTGGTGTCACCCGATCTCGTGCATCTAAGGTGTCACAGCCTATTCCTCAGTCTCTAGACCAGCGGAGGAATGGTCGGAAGGAGAAAGCTAAAGTTGGGAGAAGTTTTGTGAGTTTTGATCCAGCGGCTCTTCTTGGCGACTCGGTACTTGACCCAGAGGTGAGCTCCGGAGTGGTCCCAGAACCTGTCCTCCCTAGTGACATGTTTGGGCGTGATGGTACTCCGCGACAGAGTAGTTCCCCCGGTGGAGGAGAGTTGTGGGAACGGGGCTATTGAACACGAGGACGGGGAAACATGTCATGTGAACCTGTTAAAGGAGTTTGTGAGGCAACCACCTGAGCAGCCTACTGTCCCTGCGTTGGTCTACAGCGGCCAAGGTGGAGAAGGAGAGGGGGGCGGTGGGGCACAGGTGGAGGAGAGGTGGGATTGTCATGTCTCGGCGGAGCAGTGGGCGGGGGACACGAGTCTGGTGGCTGTAGAAGCGCTAAAGCACCTGCCTGAGCAGCAGTGTGCAGCGCTCCAGCACCGGCTCGGTTCATACCCCACTGGTCGTGCCGAGCACCCAGGCCTCACAACTCATGCGGTGCACAATGTTCCGCTGGCAGGTCACTTGAGTGTGAGTAGACCGTTGGCCTCGTTGTTTCGGTGGTTCAAGGTGGGCGACGAGGCTTTGGCATGGTTGTCAGGTCAGGGTCGACCCATGGCTGCCAAGGGTGGAGTTCAGAATGAGGACATTGAGCAGATTGGTGAGGTTGGCTGTGGAGTGGATGTGCCCGGTCGTCGCATAGCCTTCCAATGCTGCTCTAGTCGAATGAAACAGCCCTACCATAGACCTAGTGTATCTGGCCATGTCACTGAAGGCGGTGATGCTGCGCAGGCAGATGTAGTCGCAAGGAATGCGGGGGTGCGCATGTATGGTATCAGCGGGGTAGCCTTGGCAATTATGAACTATGGGAGTGACTGCACAGGTGGTACTGATTGTCCCTCTCATGACCTGGCTGTTCTAGGGACGAAGGTGGAGATGGAGGGAGACTATAGTTTAGAAGCTGCGGTTTCGGCTGGGTTGTGGGAGGGCACTAGGCATGTTGTTCTTCGAGATACGTTGCAACCTCTTGTTCCTGAGCGCCAAGAGATGTTGTTTACTAGGCTGTGGCAGTACATCCGCATGTTTGTTGCTTCTCCAGGCCTGATGTATGGGGTAGAATCTGACATGGAGGCTGGAGACAGTGCAAGGCTCAAGTTAGTTCCCTACCGTATAAATCCTGCTCAACAGTCTGTCGTGAAAGCAGAGCTAGACTACATGTGGATAAAGGGTCTGAGGGATAAAGGATATCGTGAGTGGTCGTTGCCAGTGAGATTGCAACCTGAGTTGAGTGGCAAGATCTGTGTGTATGGTGATTGCAAGAGTGTGGAAGCATTATCCCTGACAGACACCTATCCATTACCTAGAGTTGACGACACCATAGACCGCTTCAGGGCTGCCTCGCTCATCACGAAGGTAGAACTAGTGAAAGGTTATTGGCAGGCCCCGTTGCCGGAGAGAGCGAAGAGAAGTGCCAGTCTTGTGATGAACTGGGCAGTTTATCATTGTCAGGTGTTGTGTTGCTGCCGGAACACAAGTTGGATGTGTGGCATGTTAAGGGCACTGATAGTGTTTTGGCTGATTGTTTGTCACGGGAGGGTTTGTTTGCAGGAGAACCCTCGCCGTTCAGTCAGTGTGTGTTGAGAGTGGAGAAAAATCAGGCTTGCCCCTGTAGAGCAGCCGTCAAAAACAACATTAAAATTAAATAAAAAAATCACATAAAAACTCTTTCTTTTTGATAGTTAATTGTAAGTTGCCAATGTTATAGCTAAAGTCCTAAGTTGAACCTGTCTTTCACTTAGTAGGCTGGGCTCTGTGAAGCTCGCTCAGGGAGCATAGCAGGCTAAAATTATACTATTGTGTTTGGGAGGGGTTATAAGATTTTCTTTATGCTAATATGTTGTTTTATTTAAGATTGAGCTTTGCATTTCATTTCTGGTGGAGTGGCTAGGTGTGGCGGGTCTTGTCGGCATTCTGCCTTGTCAGATATGGTGCTCGCCTATTGTTGAGCGTCCCATATCTTGGGCGGGGTGTGACGTCTACCAGCGTTGGCAGAATCGCCTCTCATTAGCCACTAGCGCTCGCCAGGGACATCGAGATGGGCTACAGTTATCAGAGAATGTTGTTCTTTCTTTCCTAGTAATCGCATTGTCACAGACAGTCCAGTGGTGGTCTTTGTTTTCGTCTGTGACAACGGGAAGTATTTTATATCATTAATAGAATATAAGATGCATTGTGTAGAGTTAAGGAGAGACAGAGAGCGATGTAGGCAGCGAGGTCGTAATATGTGCGTGTGTATGTATGTGCTGCCTCCCTCGCCCGGAGGAGTTTTCCCGCTCGCGCGCGGGCTTTCCCGCGCCCTTGATTGGCTGGCGGTTCCTGGTGCATCCTAGGGACGCCTGCTGCCTTGTGACGTCTCAGCCCGTGATTGGCCGACCATCGCGCCCTTGCGGGCTCCTGTGTAACTAACCTCCTCCATGAGGGCTCCCAGGAGCTGTCCTCCTAAGGACAGGCTTGGTGCGCGTGCTTCTAACATCCCCTTTCATACTCTCTCCCGATCACCACCTTTATCACTGTTTCTCTTTCTGAACTTCCTCTTTTCTATTACTTCTCGCCTTTATTCAATTACTTATCCCCTTGGGTTCTGAATACGGTTTCCATAGCTGGCCCATTGTATTGTATGCGCCGTCCTCTGAGATATTTACATGTACTTAGAATAGGTTTGAGGGTTCTTAGTTAGTAGAGGCTAAGAACTTTGTGTGTGTCTCCATTTTTGACTTAGTGTTTCTGCTCTTTTATTTAATGCTAGACTGGGATAAGGTAACTGTAGTTGTTGTCTCCGATGTGTGTACGGTTTGCTTATACCTACATGACTTCGACTGGTCCTGTGGTAGCCTGGGCTGTCTTTTCGGTTGCGTCCTTTGCGAGTGCAGCATTGTGTTGACTGAGGGTTTTGGCCTGTACCAGTTCCACACTTTGCTGCCTCTTTGCTTGTCTTTAGAGGGTCGCCAGGATAGAACCAGATACTTGTGATCTGGATCTATCAAGAGAGCACCCTAGTCAATTAACGTAACTTAAAGGATGCAGTCTTAAGGACATCGCTAGGCTACGAGCCTGTCTTGCTCAACCCCAGTTCCTTACCTAGAGTATCCCAGCTAGACATTATTAATTGAGTAGACACTTGTTAGTATTTAATATAAGCTCTTTGATATGTGCGCATTATTATTCACAGTATTTATTAGTCTAGGTTATTGCTGAGCCGCACAACCATAGCAGACTGTTTCGTTGATGAGGAAGTACTTCTTTTAGTGTCGAGCATTGCTACCGTTGCGCATTTATAGTATTCTCGTGTCAGTTAACATTATATGTCCTATCTTTTAGTGTATTCAGTTTACACATGTGGTGTCCTGCCTCTTGCCTTTATATAGTTTAAGATACGAGCATCTTATGAGCATCAGACTTTCTTCAGAAGTTTCCAGGTCTATGCTGTAGGACTATACTTCACTTTCTTTCAGATGGGAGTGAAGAGTTTGTTGTTGTTTGGAGTGGCTGTGTTGAGGCATCTTTTTGGTGTATTGAATCTTGGAGTGGTTTAATTGATCTTTCCATAGCTTCCTTTTTATGCATTTTAACGTGGCTTGCATCTTGTTTGTTATCGGGCTATACCAGTGTGGGTCGGCCTGAAGTGGAGTGCATTTGTGCCCAGTTGAGGAAGCCCCACTATCGCAGATTAATTCTGGAGGGTGTAGGTGTTTTTGTTCGCCGGCATATAAGTTCGGGGGTTTGGATCTAGCGTACCGTTGTTGCATAGTGCCCTATTACTAGTCCAATCATTAAGTGCCCTTGTTTTATTTGTAGTCCCGGTCGTAACAGATGCCTTTGATGATTCTGAACACTTCAATTAAGTCGCCTCTTAACCTGTTAAGCGCTAAATAGCCCTAGGAGCTAGGGTAGTTATTTGTGTATTTCTAGCCTTGGATTCTGACAGAATTCGTTATATTTACAATATAGACCATTATTTGTTTTCGGTATGCTTTTATTTTACATATATGATGTATATATGAACCTTCAAGAGTGCTAAAATAAGTGGGAAAAGCATTTGGGTGGTGAAAACCGAAGATATTGGCCACCCGGTCGTAATGTCAGGCGAGAGAGAGCTGCAGTCAACCCTCCTCTCTCGCTGTCTGTGAGGTAACTGAGGGCGGCGGGGCGGTCTGGGCTGGTGTGTGTGTGGTACATATCGATCTTTTCTGCAACCCACTTGTGCTACATTATCGCGGGAGAGAAAAATAACCGATAAATGATGATAATAAGAGGGAAAATAGGTGATAATTGAGGAGGGGAGGGAGGGGGGAATAAGGTGGGGAAGGAGGGGAGGGGGGTGGGTGAGATTTACATGGATGAGTACTGGAGGGGAATTATCTCACCTAGAGACAAAAAATTTTTTTTTGATAGGCCCTTTTTTTTTTGGAAAGCTTTTTTTATGGTCCTGCTTCCGTGAGGCCTATCGCGTTCCCTATAGGAAGCCTTCCGTGAGGCCTATCGCGCTTGCCGGGTTAATCTGCGCTGGGTTAAAGGAAATAGATTTAATTCTCTAAGACGCTCCTCGTATGGTTTGTTTTTTAGGTTAGGTATCATTTTGGTAACACTACGTTGAACTCGTTCTAGCTTGTCTATATCTTTTTGGTAATAAGGGCACCAGGATTGAACGCAGTATTCCAGAAGAGGGCGGACAAAGGAATTGTAAAGGGTTAGGATAACGTCTTTGGATTTATACTCATATGACTTGCCTATAAAGCCAATTAAATTGTTTGCCTTCTTAAATTCTGAACATTGTTGACTCTGTTTTACGTTACTCGATATTGTTACTCCCAGATCGGTTTCTCTGTTTACATTCATAACCCCTAACTGTCGGCGCGCAACTTATGTCGTGTGAAATAAATTTGGACTAAGTGGCGGTTCACAACTTATGTCGTGCGCCATTTTCAGCACGTAATGTTGCTGAGAGAGAGAGCTGAGCGGTGTGAGGAGCCTAGCAACTGTATGACCGCTCACCACCACCGGGGTGGACCCACTGAAGTGAATCCCACCCTTCCCTCCTCTCTCTCACTCGCTACACAGGGAATTATGTAGGGAAATTACCTAATTACAGGGTTTTTGCACTCGTGTTGCACGATCGTTGCAAGAGAACCAGCTGTCGTACAAGGATGGTTCGGGTGTCACTGGAAAGCTCTGTTTATGCCCTTTCAGGGATACATACTTGTTTTATGCTCTGGGTCTTATTTAGGCATGAAAATGATCACGTAAACAACCCTATTTAGGGTAAAAAAAAAACGCTGGGCGCTACGGTCCGCTAGACCGCCTAGCCCGCCAATAAGGTGTTAAGCTGAGTGCCATTCATCAAATAGTTTGCTTTCTCATTTTGGTGTCCGATATGTAGTACTTTACATTTATCTGCATTGAAACTCATTTGCCAAATTTGGGCCCAACATGACAACTTAACTAGATTGTGTACATGACAACTTATCTAGATTGTGTTGCATATCGTCAACTTGTTCTTTTGAGAGTACGCTATTTGCAATTTTTGTATCGTCAGCAAATTTTGAGATTGTACAGGTGAGACTCTCATCTATGTCGTTGATGTAAATTAGAAAGATAATTGGTCCTAGTACCGATCCCGGGGGTACCCCGCTACTTACATTGGTCCATTTAGATGCCTTACCGTTTATGACTACTCTTTGCTTTCTGTCGCTGAGCCAATTGTCTATCCATTTCAACACATCGTCTTGTATTCCATGCACGTTTAGTTTTAGCAGTAAACGTTTGTGGGGAATTTTGTCAAAGGCCTTTTGAAAATCAAGGTATATAATATCTACAGCTTTACTCTCATCGTAGAGGTTGAGGATATCGTGGAAGAAGTCTAAGAGGTTTGTTAAACAGGAACGTTTTTTACGAAAGCCATGTTGAGTATCTTTAAGTATGTTATTTTCCTCTAAGTGATTTACTAAGTGTCTCTTATGAGTGTTTCTAGCATTTTACATACAACTGAGGTTAAACTAATTGGACGATAGTTACTGGGTAGAGATTTGCTGCCTTTTTTGAATATCGGTGTTACGTTGGCTAGCTTCCACTGATTAGGCATAGTTCCAGACTGCAAGGATTTATTGAATAGCACTGTCAGTGATTTAGAGAGCTCATCCTTAGCTTCCTTTAGGACTCTAGCTGAGATTTTATCACGTCCAGGCGTTTTATTTACCTTGAGTTTATCTAAACAAGTGTGTGTCACTTCAAACTGAATTATTTAGACGTTGGAGTCAAATTGTCTAGTTTCACGAACCTTTATTGTGTTCTAGTCGTAAGAAGAAGGAAAAGAGAAACTGAAGAAGAGAGAATGTTTACTTAACCCTCTCCGACATATGACGCGATTTTGAGCCTATTGGGGATACTTTAAACCTTTGTTACCATCAGGGGCAATTAAAAACCTTTAGTTTAGTTACTTCAACCTCTGCAGTTGTCTTTGAGTTAGCTGTGGGCAGAAAACTAATTTTGGAGAGGTAGTTATAAGAGTGAGAGAACTCTATTTCTTATTGCTAATCTGGCAACCTCTGCGTCATATGTGCGTGAAAAGGTTAAATTTGTGATAGTCTAATAACCATAATATCCACCACTGGCTATCCAATACATTGACAAATCATCAAACATAATTATCTAGAGACCATTCATTCAGTTCAGTAACCATCTCGTGATTGTTCCATCCATTTACTCATCATCCAATCCACTTACATATAATTCAATTCATCGAAAGACCTTCCAACATTCATCCAAATCATCCGGAGAACATCTATTTCCGTAATTATGTCCCAATCTGACTAACCGATCTATTCAGTGATTGCCCAATCTATATATCGGCCACCTAATTCTTCCAGCGACAATATTTTATGCTAAATGACCATCCAGGTCATCCACTACCTATCCAATCCTGCCAATGCTCAGACAGTCCTACCAGTGACCTCCCAATCCTTATAATGGCCATCCAATGCACCTTCCAATTATATAACCAACATTATGTAATTAATATTCAATCTGTCTTCTGAGCACCCAATATATCCACTGATGATCCATTTCCTCTTATAAGCCTTTGAACCACCATCCAGTCTATCCTGCGGCCATTCAATCCATTCAGTGGCCTTCCAATTCCCCCATCAACAATACGCTCCGTACCAATAACTCAATCACCACCATATCTATAATCCCTCCACCTGTCCTCAGGTAACCCTTCCTGTATCGTTGACGTCTTTTTTACTTAATTTTAGTTGAATGTATACAGCTTTATGAAGCTTAACCCTCTCACATCCGGACGCGATTTTTGAGCCTATTAGGGATACTTTAAATCCTTTGTTACCGTCAGGGATATCTATAAACCTTTAGTTTGTTTACTTCAACCTCTGCAGTTGTCTTTGAGTTAGCTGTGGGCAGAAAACTAATTTTGGAGAGGTAATTATAACAGTGAGAGTAATCTTGTTCTTATTGCTAATCTGGCAACCTCTGCTTCCTATGGTCGTGAGAGGGTTAAGAGGGATAGATAGTGCCTAAAAGAATCAAATTATATAGTAAGTAGCCATTTAATTGGTAAACAAACTGTACCGAACATGTCAAAATATAAAAGCCGACTTGCCACGAATCCCGTTTTGAGGCAAGTTGGCGCCTGATTCTTTTGGGTGAGACAGTTGGTCTGGATGAAGGTTTGAATTGTAACAATATATTGGATGGATCGCTGGCAGACAGGATGGTAAGTTATGATTTTTATGGTGGATGTTCTTTTGTGTTTGGGTATATAAAGATAGACGATTCTATCAGAGAAACATTTTGTTACAAAGATATAAACATGGAACATGTACTGTATAATTATGTGTGTATGCTGACGTGTGTGAGAGAGAACGATGTACAATTCAGTCAACGTATTTTGTTGTTCTATTCATTTCAATTACGACATATACAGTAACAATATGTGTGTATGTGGCTGTTTGCCTCCCCCCAAGTACCTGAACAGTCAGAATATGTATGTAGTGTACACAACGCTCTCCTACGGAGAACAACACGCCCTTAATGTAACACCATTTTGTGTTGTTCAGCTTTGTTGTTTTACCTGCTATCCACAAAATATCCTTGACATACGTATACAATTACAGCTGCCGAGCTCCCTGCCTGTAACACCGCTACGGAGGCTTGGCACAGGTATGGGCAATACAAACATTCAATAATTGAGTGAGTATTTTGGCTATCAAGAAACATAAACTAATGGATATATCCCAATGTTTTGTGTTCGTTAATCGTTATATAAGTTTCATAAGAACCCAATAAATGGGCGTAAGGATATGTGGTATTGTGCCGTCATCCAGAAACTCATAATTCACTATAGTACACTTGGATACTATAGTCTGTAGCCCACTCATATATATTAGTGGACTTCACCGATTTCTAACAATCTTAGAATAGCTACATGGAACATGAGTGGTATGAATGATGGCACAAAAGAGAGAGAGGTTTTGGAAGTGTTAGTGAATGCCAGGCTGCATGTATGTGGAATGACGGAGACCAAATGGAGGGGTACAGATATGAGAGAGTGGGAGTATGGAATGGGAGTGTGTGCTGGAGTGAGTGAGGGAGCAGCGAGAGAAGGTGCATGTTTGTTTGTAAGTAACAAATGGAAGGAGCGTGTAAGAGAATATGGGTCTGTGGGTTCAAAGATTGTGTGGGTGAGAATGAAAGTAGGAATACAAACGTGGGTGATTGTGTGTGTGTATGCTCCGACAGAGGATAAACTTGTAAGAGAGAAAGAGGAGTTCTGAGTGAATGTGGAGGCGTGCCTGGATAAGTTTGACAAGAACGAAAGAATATTTCTGATTGGGTATATGAATGGCAAGGTGGGTGATAAGAAAGTTGATGGAGTCGTGGGAGGGTGGGGGGTACCGTCATAGGTGAATGGGAATGGTAGTGCACTTGTGGACGTATGTGTGGGGAGGAGGCTGTGGATAGCCAACACCTTCTTTCGACACAGAATGATACACAGGTACACATGGAAAGTGGTGTGGATGATGAAGGATAAGACAGTGGTGGAACGAAAGTCACTGATTGATTATATATGTGTGGATGAACGAATGAAGAAATCTGTGCTGGATGCTAGGGTGTATAGGGGTATTGGAGGGGGTCTGTCTGATCATTATGTAGTAGTAGCTAACATTAGGATACAAAAGAAGTGGGTGAGGAGAGCTGGAGGGAGGCGAGAGGAAGGTGGAATGGTGAGGAGGGTGGAGAGGCTACAGGAGGAGGAAATCAGGAAAGAGTACAGGAGAGCAGTAGAAAGACGACTAGGTGGGTTCCAACTGGAAGATATGGAAGAAGTGGAGGAGATGAGAAAGGTGTTTAAGGAAGAGATCTGTGCAGCATGTGAGGAGGTGTATGGAGTGAGGAGAAGAGGGAGGGGAGTGAAAGGTACAGCATGGTGGACAGAAGAGATACAAATAACTGTGGAGGACAAGAAGAAAGCGTATAGAGAGTGGTTGGGTAGTAGAGGGAATGAAGATTTGGAGAGGCAGAAACGAGCGAGGTACGTGGAGAGAAAGTGAGTAGTGAAGGAAAGTAAGAGAAGAGTAGACGAGGAATTTGGAAGAAATCGGAGTGTAAAATGGAGGGAGTGTAAGAAACTGTTCTGGAAAGAGGTCAAGAAAGTTAGGGAAGGTAGCAAGGGTAACAGTAAGGATGTGAAAGAAAAAAATGGGAGAATGCTAGCCAAGACGCAAGAGAGAATCGAAAGATGGAGAGAGTACTTCAATAAGTTGCTAAATGTAAGGAATGAGAGGCCAGCAAACATAGTTGGATATGGTATGGGAGGGAGAAGAAGAGAAATAGTGGAGGAGGAGGTGGGGATCAGGAGGTCAGAAGTGTGGGAAGCCATGAAAAGAGTGAAGTTGGGGAAAGCACCAGGAACAGATGGAGTGTGTGGGGAAATGTTGAGGTATGGTGGTGAGATAGTGATCAAATGGGTATGGAAAATGTGCAAAATACCATGTAAGAAGGAGAGTGCACCCGATGACTGGAAGACTGGCATAATAGTCCCCCTATATAAGGGCAAAGGGGAAAGAGGAGTGTGTGGTAACCACCGAGGAATATGTCTTCTAAGCATAGTAGGTAAGGTGTACAGTAGGGTATTGATTGAGAGAGTGAGAGTGCGAACGGAGAAATGGATAGGCGACGAGCAGGGAGGTTTTAGGAAGGGAAGAGGATGAGTAGATCTGATTTTTACCCTGAATTGTGTTGTGGAGAAATATCTAGAGAAGCAACAAAAGGTGTATGTTGCCTTTATGGACTTGGAGAAGGCCTATGACAGAGTGGATAGAGAAGGTATGTGGAAAGTACTTAGAATATACAGAGTAGATGGCAAGTTGCTGAAAGTAGTGAAGAGCATGTATGAGGGTGCAAAGGCGGCAGTACGTGTGGAGAATGAGCAGAGCGAGTTCTTTGACCTGAATGTTGGGTTGAAACAGGGATGTGTGATGTGGTTGTTTACTGTCTATATGGATGGAGTCATGAAAGAAATACAAGGGTGAGCAGTGGATGTTGGTGTATCGCTGATAAGGGTGGGAAATGAGTGGAAGCTGTCTGTACTGCTGTTTGCTGATAATTCAGTTCTGATGAGCGATAATGAATGGAAGTTGCAGGGTCTGGTAAATGTGTTTGGAACAGAGTGTGAAAAACGGAATCTGAAGGTAAATGTAGGGATGAGCAAGATTGTGGTCTTCAAAAGGGGTGAAGCCACAGAGTGTGAAGTGAAGTTGAACGGTCAGGCTATGAAGATTGTCAGCTCATTTAACCCCTTACTCATATGACGCAGAGGTTGCCAGATTAGCAATAAGAAATAGAGTTCTCTCACTCTTATAAATACCTCTCCAAAATTAGTTTTCTGCCCACAGCTAACTCAAAGACAACTGCAGAGGTTGAAGTAACTAAACTAAAGGTTTCTAAATACCCCTGATGGTAACAAAGGTTTTAAAGTATCCCTAATAGGCTCAAAATTGCGTCATATGTCGGAGAGGGTTAAATATCTGGGCAGTGTGTTGAGTAATGATGGGACTATGGATGAAGAAGTGCAGGAGAGGGTACAACAGGGGAAGAGTGTTGTAGGAACCCTGAAAGCAATAACAAGAAATAGGGTGGTCAGTATGAAAGTGAAGAAGTCCTTGCATGACAGTGTGGTAATTCCGACACTGACTTACAGAAGCGAAGCATGGACGTTTGAGAAGAGACTCAGACCAAGAGTGAGAGGGGTGGAAATTAGTTACTTGAGAAGTGTGTGCAGAGTTACATGGAGGGATAGACAGACACATGAGGAATTATTATGTTCTCTCCACCAACCAACTTTACTCCTAAACTTGATTAATGAAATTAACAAACACATGTGGCAGTCCGGGGATTCAAACCTAGGATGCTCACACCGAAAATCAACACACTTATGCATTGCACCACGAAGACAGTTAAGTAAAGAGGTTTGGTGTGGAGGTAGATGTGCTGGAAAGTGTGAAATGGAACACCTTGAGATAGTTCGGCCATATGGAACGTATGGGAAGCGAGAGAATGACTAAGAAGGTGTAGGAGAGCGAGGTGGAAGGACAGAGAGGGAGAAGTAAACCGAAAGAGAGGTGGAAGGATGGAGTGAGGAAGTATATGGATGAAGGCGGAGCTGGTTGGGAGGAGGGGCGTCGACTGACTGAGGACAGAGGTGCATGGGGCGGTTCGTTCGTGGCCATATATATATATATATATATATATATATTAGTTATGAGAACCTCAGCAGGTGATCTTGGACACCGCAACTTCCAAATTAGTAGGGCAATGAGAAGAAATACGTTGTGGAACATCATGATTTATTCTAATTTTCGGCGACGTCACGCAGCCATCCTCAGGAAAGGGTTACCAACAGATCCTAAACATTTAGTATAACTCTGTATATATTGCTAAAACAGGATCACTAAAATGTAATGCATTGTTGAACACGTGGCAATTTGCCTATCTAAAAAACAATTAAACAACATAATTTTGGCCAACTAGCCAAGGTTTAAATATAAAATAAATCTACGGCTAGACACCATCAAATTCAAAATGGCTAAATCTCAATGCAACAAAAGAAATCAAAACGCATAAGATATCAAATTATATTATCATTTCTTTTTCAATTCAAATATTATTTTGAACTGTAAAGTCTAAAATCTATTAAACAAAATGTAACTTACCGCTAAACAGCGTCCACAGTATTATGCTAATATCCAACCATGTGAGGACAAGACTTAGCAAAAGCAATCATAATAAACGAGAATATTAAAATGAAGGACTTTACAAAACATTTCAAATTATTTAGTAAAATTAGAAGCAAATTATAGTAATCTTAATCACATCGAACCGCAACATAAAGCAAAAAAGTACATTTGAATTACTTGACTCTAAGAAACAAAAGATAAATGTTGAAAATTCACATAAAGGAAAATTGTCACAAACAAATCGGAACTCACCATGATACCACCAGCCTCCAATGAAAGACGATGAGGGACTGATTAACTGAACACATTTGAACTCTATATGTAAACTCAATATATGGTGAAAATTAAACAAAATAAAATTAAAAAACAAACAACATGAACACCCAAAAAGCAACCAATTGTACCTAATATTAATGAACCTTCAACTATTATTGACAAGATTTATTTCTGGTTTGTGCTTATTTATCAGCATTTTTTCGCCTATTAAAGCCTCATACGTGCTTCTAAATTATTTAATGGTTTAAATTGTGATAGCATAACAAACAGGATAAAAGAACTGGGTGTTGGAAATTTTAATCGAATGAAAACTCAATGGAACAGTATTACTTCGTTGGTTCTTATGCGAGAAGATCTTGACTTGCTTAAGGAACTTGGTAACAAGGATATAATAATAGTGAAACCCGATAAAGGTAATGGAGTGGTAATTATGGACAGATCGGAGTATTCGGAAAAAATGGGAATAATTCTTCGTGACACAACGAAATTCAGAAAAGTAAATGGGAAAGTCTTTGCGAACAATGTAAGATTAGAGGACAAACTAAATAGATTACGGAGACCCATTAGAGACGATATTGGTAATGAAGCTTATGATTTTTTTATATGCATCTGGAACGAAACTTGGTATTCTGTTTGGGCAGCCCAAAGTTCACAAAATAGGAAACCCCCTTAGACCTATCATTTCATCCATTGGAACGACAACATACAATTTGGCTAAATTCTTACAACCCTTAATAACTCCTCTAACTCGCAATGAATATACTGTAAAGAACTCTAAAAGTTTTGCTGACGAAATATCAACTTTAGATTTACCTAATAATTTTTATTTAGCAAGTTATGATATAGAGTCTTTGTTTACAAATGTACCACTGGATGAAACGTTAGATATAATGTACCACTGGATGAAACGTTAGATATAATGTACCACTGGATGAAACGTTAGATATAATGTACCACTGGATGAAACGTTAGATATAATGTACCACTGGATGAAACGTTAGATATAATGTACCACTGGATGAAACGTTAGATATAATGTACCACTGGATGAAACGTTAGATATAATGTACCACTGGATGAAACGTTAGATATAATTCTAGATAAGTTTGAACCAAGCACCTTTTTTGGACTAGGTAAGACTCTGGTTAGAAAGTTATTCAGATTCGCCACTTCTGAATCTTGTTTTCTCTTTAATAACAACCTTTATAGCCAGGTAGATGGCGTTAGCATGGGATCGAGTTTAGGGCCTCTGTTCGCTGATGCATTTTTATGTAACAAGGAGGTTCAGTGGCTTGAGAGTTGTCCACCAGATTGTAAGCCTATCTTATATAGGCGGTATGCAGAAGATAAATTTTTAATATTAAAAAATAGGGATGATAATGATAGATTTTTCAGTTACATTAACAAGCAGCATAAAAACATAAGATTTACCTGTGAAAACGAAGATAAAAATACTTTAGCATTTTTGGATGTTTTAATCACTAAATCATGTAATCGGTTAACCACTGGAGTATATAGAAAGCCCACTTTCACTGGCTTGGGTTTAAGTTGGTTTAGTTATTGCCCTGAAATATATAAACTTAATTCCATCAAAACACTTTTTGAGAGAGCCTACGGGATTTGTTCTAACTATTTCACACTTCATGAAGAATTTTGCAAACTAAGAGAGTATTTTTTGAAAAATAATTATAGGATGATTTGTTTTACAGAGTGCAAAACAATTTATGTATAATAAAGTGTTACACAGCAGATCGGTAACTTACGATGTGCCTAAACTTGTTAAGTATGTCAAAATGCCTTTCTATGGGAGAGTGAGCTATGATTTTCGCAAGTTACTTAGTAGCGTACTCCGGGAAAGTTTTCCTGCAATACATTTTAGAATTGTTTTCACCAATGATTTCAGGATAGGAACCTTCTTCAACTTCAAAGATCGGGTGCCGGACTCTTTATGCTCAAATATCGTGTATAAATTCACTTGTCCCAGTTGTCAGGCTGGGTACATTGGATGTTCGAGTAGATCATTCAAAATGAGAATATATGAGCATTTGGGGAAAAGCTTCAGGTCTGGAATATTTTTGAGGAGTAGGTCATTTTCTGCAGTAAGGGAACACTCCCGTAATGAAGATCACCCTTTTTCGGAGAGGGATTTTGAAATCATCGGCAGGTTTAGAAGCACGTATGAGGCTTTAATAGGCGAAAAAATGCTGATAAATAAGCACAAACCAGAAATAAATCTTGTCAATAATAGTTGAAGGTTCATTATTGGGTACAATTGGTTGCTTTTTGGGTGTTCATGTAGTTTGGTTTTTCATTTTATTTCGTTTAATTTTCACCATATTTTGAGTTTACATATAGAGTTCAAATGTGTTCAGTTAATCAGTCCCTCATCGTCTTTCATTGGAGACTGGTGGTATCATGGTGAGTTCCGATTTGTTTGTGACAATTTTCCTTTATGTGAATTTTCAACATTTATCTTTTGTTTCTTAGAGTCAAGTAATTCAAATGTACTTTTTTGCTTTATGTTGCGGTTCGATGTGATTAGGATTACTATAATTTGCTTCTAATTTTACTAGATAATTTGAAATGTTTTGTAAAGTCCTTCATTTTATGATAATATAAATTTGATATCTTATGCGTTTTGATTTCTTTTGTTGCATTGAGATTTAGCCATTTTGAATTTGATGGTGTCTAGCCGTAGATTTATTTTACATTTAAACCTTGCCTAGTTGGCCAAAATTATGTTGTTTAATTGTTTTTTAGATAGGCAAATTGCCACGTGTTCAACAATGCATTACATTTTAGTGATCCTGTTTTAGCAATATATACAGAGTTATACTACATTTTTAGGATCTGTTGGTAACCCTTTCCTGAGGATGGCCGCGTGACGTCGCCGAAAATTAGAATAAATCATGATGTTCCACAACGTATTTCTTCTCATTGCCCTACTAATATATATATATTATATATATATATATATATATATATATATATATATATATATATATATTTGGAATAATGTATCAAAACAGATACATTATATCCTGCAAAACTCTTAATACAATGTTGCTTACAAAATTATTACAAACCAATAATTTCTACGTTCCGATGTTCCGGCAGAGTGCAAGAAAGCAGTGGACGATTGTAAGAGTGCGGGTGGCACGTGTCGGAAAGGCTGTCGGGGGAAGGCGACACTGACTTGCAAGGCTGGCTGTGGCGACAGCTGTTTCTGCTGTGTAAAATCCCAGAAACCCGAGACCAAACACAAACCTGACGTCATTCAATCCCATAGTGAGTGGTGATTACGTTGAATGGTATTTTCACTTTATTTTGGCTATTATTTGACGAATGTATTCAGCTTTAAAATTACTTGAGTGAATTAAAGGGTTGTTTGAGTTTTTTTACCGCCCCTTTCAGTCCCAGAAATTCTTCTTGCACAAAATCGCCAATGATAACACGAATACAATGTGAAATAGCGTCTTTTGTATAGCCCAGTTGTCAAGTGCCTATTTTCACTGACCCCAAAAGAATTAGATGCATAGGATCCTTTTACAGATTCCTCATCTCTGAATGTTTTACTTGCTAAACTTACTTGGTGTAAAGCTGGCGCATATGAGCATTTTTAAAACAAATACAGTGCACTCACCGTATATAGAGTGATGGAGACGAGCTGCTTGAGGAGTATATGTGGAGTTACTCCTAGAGACAGATTGAGGAATGAAGAGATATGTAGGAGAGTAGGGCAGCAGGAACATTTGTTGGCCAGAGTGGACAGAAGGGTGCTGACCTGCTATGGTCATGTTGAAAGAATGGAAGATGAAAGGCTTACAAAAAGAATATGTGATCCAGATACAAGGGGAGATAGAGGGGTAGGAACACCTCCATTGAGATGGAGATAATGTGTAGGACAAGTTTTGGATGATAGAGGAATTACTATAGATCAGGCAAGGGAAGTGGTAATAATCAATAATAATGGAGAATGCTTGTGCATAGACGAGTGAAAATGCGGTCGTTTTGGAGAAGGGGTCTGGTGCCAGTTGAACTAGATAATAGTCCATCAGGCGCCTGGCCCGGGGAGCCAGTATATATGAAGGGTGCGCCTGGAGGTGTGGTGGGTGGGCTTGTTGTTTCGGCTTTGCTGCATGTCTGCCTGCTGAAACCAGAACTTCTCCGGGCAGTTGTGGGCCGGGGGAGTGCTGGTGTGACCTTGGTGATCTCTGGGTCTTCTCCTGGGTGACCTAGATGTGTGTTTTATTTTTGTGTGTTAATTATTTTTCTTTTGTGTTGTGTTGTCCATGTTCTGGCTCTGTCTCGAGTCGACCAGCCCCAGAAGAAAAAAAATATATATATTCTGGAATGTGCCAGAGTATATATAAATTATATAATGTACTAAAACGGAAAAATTATATCTTGCAAAACTCTTAATACAATGTTGCTTATCAAATTATTACAAACCAATCATTTCTATGTTCCGATGTTCCGGCAGAGTGCAAGAAAGCAGTGGACGATTGCAAGAGTGCGGGTGGCAAGTGTCGGAAAGGCTGTCGGGGGAAGAAGAAACTGACTTGCAAGGCTGGCTGTGGCGACAGCTGTTTCTGCTGTGTAAAACCCGAGAAACCACACAAACCTGACGTCATTCAATCCCACAGTGAGTGGTGATTACGTTGAATTGTATTTTAATTTTATTTTGGCTATTTGACAAATTTATTCAGCTTTTGAAGTATTTGAGTGAATGGAGATTGTCAGCTCCTTTAAGTATCTGGGCAGTGTGTTGGGTAAAGATGGGACTATGGATGAAGAAGTGCGGGAGAGGGTACAACATGGGAATAGGGTTGTAGGAACGTTGAAAGCAGTAACAAGAAATAGAGTGGTCAGTATGGAAGTGAAGAAGTCCAGTCCTTGCATGACAGTGTGGTAATCCCGACATTGACTTACGGAAGCGAAGCATGGCCGTTTGAGAAGAGACTCAGACCAAGAGTGAGAGGGGTGGAAATGATTTACTTGAGAAGTGCACGCGGAGTTACATGGAGGGATAGACAGACAAATGAGGAAGTAAGAAGGTGTAGTGTGGAGGTAGATGTGCTGGAAAGTGTGAAAAGGAACACCTTGAGATGGTTCGGCCATAATGGAACGTATGGGAAGCGAGAGAATGACTAAGAAGGTGTACGAGAGAGAGGTGGAGGGACAGAGAGGGAGGGGTAAACCGAAGGAGAGGTGGAAGGATGGAGTGAGGAAGTATATGGATGAAGGCGGTGCTGGTTGGGAGGAGGGGCATCGACTGACTGGGGACAGAGGCGCATGGGGGAGGATCGTTCGTAGCCACCCCTTCGAGGACCATGGCGTCACGCAATAGATAGATAAATAGAAAGGGTTGGTTTGAGTGTTTCCGCCCCTTTCAGTCCCAGAAATTCTTCCTGCCTAAAATCGCCAATGATAACACGAATACAATGTGAAATAGCGTCTTTTGTATTGTCCAGTTGTCAAGTGCCTATTTTCACTGAACCCAAAAGAATTAGATGCATAGTATCTAAACAGATTCCTCGTCTCTGAATTTTCTAGTTGCTAAACTTACTTGGTGCAAAGCTGGCGCATATGCGCAGTTTAAAATAAGATACAGTGCACTCCCCGTATTCTTGCTTAACTCGTACCGGTACCTGTCTGCATATAAGCAGGGCTTCTTAACATAGGTTTCAATGGGAAATAGACTTAGGTCGTACCAGCCTCACCCATCTTGGACCCTGAAACATAATTAGTTTGACCTACCTAATGACATTAATATGTACCAAATGAGCCTGAATGGATCTTACAGTAGAATCATTGATAACGAAAACTTGTGCGACGTAACAAATTTGTTCAGCCTCATCTAATCTCTGTAGAATTTAGCCTTTTTTGGTCAATGGCAACACCACTTTCTTCCTACGAGGTTCTCGAGGTTCTCCAGGTTCTCCAGGTTCTGGAGTGGGGGAGGGGTGCCACGAGGCATGGCTGGGCGGGGGTGAACAAGCACACAAAAAAGAACACAATGGTCGAGTGTTGATGCTGGTTGCCCGGTGGTGACGCTCTGACGTGATGGCAAGATGGCCGACCAAAACACGAACAAGATGCGCATTTGCCCGCCCGATTCAAATCTGTGAATAGTTGATATTTTGTGGATGGTATTGTGCAGATAACGAGTAAAAGGATATTTAGGGGTATCCGTGAATAACGGGTTTCGCGAATGTGTGGAGCGCGGATATGGGAAGTGCACTGTAATAGTGAATTATTATCTATTCACCTTTCAGTAAAATCTCCAACATTTTGTGGAATGTTATTGCTTTGCTGCAACAGAAATTTGAGTAACAATGTTGCCAGTTAATAAGAACATAACATAAGAAAATGGGAGTCTGCAGAAAGCCGATTGGCCTAAGCAAGGCAGATCCCTGTCCCACACAACCCCAATTACAAAGCCCAATTATAGGCTCAACACTCTAATACCCTGAGGATCATCTTACCAAAACGGTTAGAGATTAACGCAGGATTACGGGGGTCTGCAGAGCGCTGATTGGCCCAACCCTGCTGATCCCCCTTCACACCCAACCCTTCTCGTCCATATGCTTATCCAATTTTATCTTAAAGCTCCCTATCGTTTTTAATCCCACTATAGCACTTGGTAGTCCATTCCACCCATCTACAACTCTGTTACCAAACCAATATTTGCCTATATCTTTTCTGAAACTAAATTTATCTAATTTGAAACCATTGGTACGAGTTCTTTCGCTATCACTGAGCTTTAGTACATTTGTCATGTCCCCTTTGTTAATCCCACTAACCCACTTGAACACCTCTATCATATCCCCTCTAACTCTGCGTCTCTCTAACGAATGTAAGCCTAATTTCTTCAACCTTTCTTTATACGGAAGATTTCTAATATTATGGATCATTTTTGTCATTCTACGTTGTACTCTCTCCAATGAATCTATGTCCATTCTGTAATAAGGACACCAAAATTGAACAGCATAATCCATATGGGGTCTCACTAATGACAAGTAAAGTTTTAAGATAACATCAGCAGTTCTGTTACTCACACTCCTTGAGATGAACCCGAGAATCTAGTTTGCCTTGTTTCGAACGCTTATACACTGTTGTCTAGGCTTCAAATCATTGCTAACAAACACACCTAGATCTTTCTCACAATTCGAGTTTTCTAATTCCACATTAGCTAGTTTATATTTAACATTTGTATGCATCTTCCCTATCTTTAATACCTTGCATTTGTCAATGTTAAACTTCATCTGCCAATTTACTGACCATTCGTGTAAGGTATCTAGATCCCTTTGGAGGCACTCTATATCTCTATCTGAATCAATTGTTCTCCCCATTTTGGTATCGTCTGCAAATTTACTTATCCTACTAGTTATACCTAAATCAAGGTCATTTATGTATATAACAAACAACAGAGGACCTAATACAGATCCCTGGGGGACACCACTTTTGACTGCTCCCCATTCTGACTTCGTACTATTTATGCTGACTCTCTGCTTCCTACCAATTAGCCATGACCTAATCCATCCCAACAACGCCCCACCTATTCCATGCGCCTCAACCTTTCTCATCAATCTCTCATGGGGGACTCTGTCGAAAGCTTTACTGAAATCTAAATATATTATATCATATGACTTGTCATTATCTACTTCTTCATATACCTCTGAGAAAAAACTAAGCAAATTAGTAAGGCAAGAACGTCCCTGAGTGAATCCATGCTGAGAAGAATTTATTAAATTAAATGTATCTAAGTGGTTTCTAATTTTACTAGCAATAATTGACTCTAGTAGCTTTCCTATGATTGATGTAAGACTAATGGGACGGTAATTGGATGCTATTGATTTGTCACCTTTTTTGAAGATCGGAACTACGTTTGCAAGCTTCCAAGCTTCTGGAACTATACCTGTCTCCAATGACTTGTTAAATAAAAATGTTAATGGGTAACTTAACTCATCCCTACATTCTTTTAATACTCTAGCATATACCTCATCAGGACCAGGCGATTTATGAGGTTTCAGTCTGTCAATTTCCTTAAGCACATCATTTCTACTTATAGTAACCGTACTTAACCTATTTTCTATACTATCGCTATATACCTTACGGACTTCTGGAAACTGTGCCAAATTTTCATTAGTGAAAACGGAAAGAAATTGACTATTTAATGTACTGCACATTTCTAAATCATGTTCGGTCATTTCTCCTATCGAAGTTTTAAGGGGACCAATTACATCTCTAACCTTGGATTTATATAGTTGGTAAAAAGCTTTAGGATTATTTTTTGAGTCATTGGCAACCTTAATTTCATAATTTCTTTTTTCTTTCCTAATATCCTTTTTTACCTGTCTTGATAGATTCTGATAGTAAGCAAGTAGGTGAATTTCGCCTTTTCTAATTTTTCTATATATTCCTCTCTTTTGTCCTAGAAGATCTAATAGTCTATTATTCATCCATTTGGGTTGGTTCTGTCTTGATCTAAATTTTCTTTTGGGGATGTATTTATTTTGTGCATTGAATACCGACTTGATAAAATTATCGTATGTATCTACCAAGGTTGACGTCTCTTCCTGACTTAAGATGACAGGTGCCTGAGAAGGGGTACACTCATTTGGACACTTGGATCGACTTAATTTTTTGACCATAGGGTCCGCTGATAGGGCTCTTCTTAACCCACCATAATTGGCTTTTCTAAAGTCAGGTATTAATGTTGTATTCTCTCTGGTATTACCTTTCCATTGTATATTAAAATACACAGAATTGTGGTCACTATTTCCTAGGTGGTCCCCTATCTCTACATTATTTACCATATGTTCATTGTTACTGAAAACTAAATCGAGAATATTATTACCTCTAGTCGGCGTATCTATGAATTGAAATAAAAAACTATCTTGTACTACCTCTATAAACTCCTCAGAATCAGAGTCTCCTATTTGATGCTGCCAATCTATATTCGGAACATTAAAATCCCCCATAATGCACACATTGCTAAACCTTGATGCCATTTTAATTTCCTCCCATAATGACGTTCCGTCATTTCTACTCATATTTGGCGGTCTATACATAACTCCAATAACTATGGTCTCACTACCTTCGTTAACCTCTACCCAAACACTTTCATTATCGTTATTTAGTCTAATACCTGATTTAATACAGCTTTTTAATGTACTCCTGACAAACACTGCTATACCGCCACCCCTCTTACTTGTTCGGTCATATTTAAACAAACTATATCCTGGTATATCAAATTCTGCTAAAAAATGCCTGGTTTCTGTATTAATCCACGTTTCAGTTAGCGCTATTATGTCTATATTTTCTTTGCTAACAAGGGCTCTAAGTTCGTTCATTTTGTTACATAGACTCCTACAGTTTGTGTAATATACTCTCAATTTACTTTTTTTCTTTTTCTTTTAATGTTTAATGTTAATGTTTCATTCTGACTACCTACAGAAAATATTCAATTGAAGGACATGCTTCAGTGAAATATTCTTTAACTTTGAATGCTAAAGGTCTTTTCTAAGTTGAGTAATATCCTCTGGCAGTAGCATTAATAATAAAATATCTGAATAAATGTGGTACCATAACCCTGTAATCCTCAGCATGCCACCATCAACACGCCTGTGACAGTGGCTACGGACACTGTCGGGATAAATGCTACGACTTTGAGAGAGAGGAGCAAAAGGATAGTGGATGTAGCCACATCCATGACTGTAAGTGTTGTACCAGCCGCCCCGCCATCTGTGAGGCCAACTCTCAGTGCCCTAGTAACTGTGTGGATGCCAGGTTCTGTCAAAATCCTCTGCCCGACTACACCTGTAATGGGTACGACTGTATCTGCTGTGCCAGTGAGTATACATATATTTATTAATTACGGAAAATTAGCAATAATAATACAAAAACATATTCAAATATTTCAGCATCCATAAATTACCTGCTAAGGGATTTAATTTGTGTCAGTTAGAATTAAATATATGTTACTTTGGGGAGTCTGGGTGGATGGAAATTCATCAGCCTTGGTTTGCAACCCATGTAGGAGAGTAAACCTTACAACAAATCCTTACTGCTCTCCTAAGGGTGAAACTGGTTGGGGTATGGGCTAGCTACTCACTACTGTTGACAAATTAGTGCTGAAAGATATATATATAGAGGGCCTCGGTGTTAGACGGACCCAAGTCTATTGGTTAATTATCTAACGACCATCTTATTTAACCTGACTTATATTAGGCCTAAACCGTTCGTTAACTAAATAAGCAGAAACAAATAGTGATCCTTCTGCAATAGAGTGGGATTTAATAATTTATTATAAACTATCGCTCAGTTATTTGATCTTTGTACGATATAGGGTTGGTAGCGCCCTCTTAAATTATTAAAAATATGGGGTAAATCCTTAATTAATCTGGCCCGGGTTACCATCTTCATGAAGGTCAGGTCTGCTTGTGGTCGTTTTGTATAATTATGGCCATCTGCATAAAGAGGAGTAAGGTGTCCGGCAACAGATATACTGTAGGTAGTTTGAGGAGTAACTGTACTCTGCATTAGTTATTTCAGTGAGAAGAAGAGATAATTGATATAAAGTTATAAACGCCAGTTTAATTAGGAACTCTGTATTTACTATTGGATGAGATGGATTAATTTGGTAGCTTGAATGAAGAGAGTCAGTGGTTGACCCAACATGTGTACAGTTTTTGTTATAATTAGTTTTTGGCATACAAATGACATACAATGCATACTGTACAATACCATTCATACAGAAAAGAAAGACAAGCCATAGAAAGCTTGAACGCCTGAAGCATCATATTCCATATCGTGGGGGCAGGAAGAAAGAAGGGCTGCAGCTCCTCAGGTGTTAAGATTTGACTACACAGTGATTAAATAATAGGAATGAGATCTGATAATGTATTGTGACGGTATTGTTGATATTGAAGGAAACATAATTATCTTCGGATGTAAGTTCACTAAAAATCGTGATGACTGTAAGTTGTTGTTTTTGTAGTTCCCAAACTGTCTGACAGAGCAGTCCGGAGTCTGATTGACCAAAGCCGCACCAGAGGCTCGGGTTCCCGAAGGGTCCAGGGTGAGATGAGATCTGTCTCTGAGAGGGCAGCGGGGGAGGGGATCATTAGCCCATGGGCTTGCACCCCCCAGGCCATTGTCCCCACCGTCCGCAGCCCCCCTTGCAGTGCCACCCAATCGGGTGATCTCGTATAGGGTAGAGGATGCCAAACCTCACTCGGGATAATATCAGCCCTCACCCGATGACAAAGTTATTGATGTTTGTTTAAATTATCTTTTATAGCTCCTAATAATGAGAGTTATATATTTTAGTATTATATAATGTTTTTATTAATTAATCTATCTGTGAAATGTTTTATATTTCAAACAAATATTTACTTTATAACAACAGATATGTGGGATTCTCCGGCTCCAATACCATATTTGCCACCTATAGGTCTATAAGGGAGTTCTGGAAATACAGGGCAATATATCATTGCTGTTGCCATAGTATCTAAGTTTTTTCAATCTTATGACTTGATGCTGATAGGGTAACTCATCAACTAACTTGATACATTTGCCTGCAAAGATGCTTCTCCTGAAAACAAAAAATTTGCCTCGGGGTAATGAGTGTCCGCACCTACCAATGATGCAGTATTTTAACGCTGTACACTCCTTTGATTGGCAGGGTTAGATCATGCCCTTTTTTGCTTAAAATCGCTAGACCTGAGTGTTCAAATTCTTGACTTCTACCAATGGCATAGGGTGGGGTCGAACTGCCGACCCTTCGATCGCACTACCAACCATTAACCCACTGCCTGAGAGAGACATTCCCGAGCGCCATGGACATTTACAGCAATTTACAGGCTTTTAAAGCCTCTTAAAGCCTGTAGAATCGAGTGCGAGGGAGAAGGTGCACGATTGGCCACACATCCTTCCTCCTTCCACAAGCGAGTTCCTTCACCCGCCGGCTTTAGCACCGCCAACAGCTCCGCATCGCCACTGAGAAAACTCTATCCTAATTTGAGTATTTCATATCCCAATTCCCTTTATTCATTGCATGAACAGTAGTTAAGTGCTTGTTTAACCTCCACATAGTTCTGTAGTTGCCGTGCATGTTATTTTATTGCTTTTCTGACTGATAAACATTGTTGTTTAAATTTGTTATCCTAGCTTGTAGCAGACGACGCACGCCTAGTCGACCTAGCTTTGTATTTTCTTATTAACTCTAGTAGTTATCGTATTCAGTATCCTACTGTAGCTATATATATCTGTAATTTTAGTTGTTGCTTGCATGATCTTGTAGTAACCTTTGACTGATAACTTTGTTTATCTAAATATAATCCTGCTTGACTAGCCTACAGTGACACCAGCGCCATCTGTTGATACAGTATATTAACCCCTTGTGTGCAGTTACACTTTATTATTATATAATCTCTATTTGGTGAATTGCATATTGTTACGGCTGGATCGGCAATACATATTCGGGATTCTTGATCGTAGGACAGAAATGGCTTATGTGACAACGACACGCTCGATTCCAGTCCCAAATACTATATGCTCCAGACAACAAAAGCACCAACGCCCTACAGAGTTATCGTCTATGGTAACGAGGTACCTTAACTCGGCGAAAGTGTACAACAGGGGTAGGCTATGAGGCTAAACTCCCTCAGACATTTATAGGTTACGTTATTACTAAAGAAATGCAATACTCAAGAAACTACGTTAATATTAAGCCTCTAATAATGTAGAATAGAAGCAGGCTAAAGGTATGACAGTGAAATGCTAAATGACAAATGTACACGCCTACTTGAAAGCGCGTGCACTAGAATAACTGTCCCCTACTAACATGCACTAGCATGTAGCATACAAGATGTTCATGATCCAGTAGATACCTAATAATACACATGGAAGGAACATAAATAGTAGTCACTTATTATAATAATGAATCTATACTTGGAATAACTAAAAGGTTGCAGGCAACAGTACTGCGCCGGTAGCCTACTACCGCATAGGCTACTTCGCTTCTCTCACTCTGTCTCCCCTCTGAGTCCGTATGCGCCCTACGCAACGGAACTCCGGACACAGCAGCAAAACGACAGTGCAGTTAATTGATACATGAAAGTATTAATAGTGTTGTCTTGTGTGTGAGTAATGTGTATTGTAAAGTGTTATATACATAAACTTAACGAGAGCTGCAATGCATAGTAAAATAAAGATATCACCCACTCATCATCCCCATGTGTTCTAGCTAGCAGGCCAAGTCACAGGAACAACGAGTCCCAGCACCGAAAGCGAGAACCCAGGAAAAGACTGCAGAGAACACAAGGACAGATAAATTACGTTACTCTACTATACCGGCACTACGAGCGAGCTGTAGTCTCTGGTACTGCACTCGCTCCTGGCTCGGTAGGCAAATCAAGGCTAAGTCCTCGCCCCTCTACAGACAACTCCTGGGCATGGTCGGGCTCTTACACATGGCACTAGTCTAGTCACAAATTGGATGATGAGCTGGGCATATAACTCGTGAACATGTAGAACGTTCACCAACTATCCTCATCAAGAAGATCGCTGTTCACATTAACCCCTTAAATCTAATACATGTAAATATATGCTTGTCCTAAGAGTAATACGAGAGGTGAGTGCTGAAACTCCTTTAGGACCTCAAGGGAAGGTTATGCATTTAAATAGAGAGAAGAATGAAATGAGAGTAATGTCGTCAGAGAGAAAGAGTGCAACCGTGAGAAGTTGGGAGAGAGGGCAAGGGATGTTAGAATCTCAAAGGTTCTAGGCAACCTGATCATGGAACACACAGCGAGCCTCCAGGCAATGTGCAGTACGACAACATGGGCAACCCAGGCAGCATATGCAGGCGGCAATGGACTACCAACCCTGTCGCACCTAGCTATAAGCGCAGGGCTGCCAACCGGTCCATACGTCTGGCAACCACCCCCCCGGCAGTGCGGCGCATTGCTACCCTCTCGCTCTGAAGTCTAACTCACTCTCTCTCTCTGAATTCCTATTGTCTAATCTATCAACTTCTCTATTGATACTACATATTAAATGGAAGGTCTCGACATGGCTTAAAACAAAACCCACCACTGGTTAGCACATGACGAGACCTTTGCAGAGATACAAAGAACATAGTTATACGTTGTCACACTCAATATAAGCAGCCAGCACGGCACAGCGGTACAGCGGCACCGCGGCGGCACAGTGGAGTACCAAGGAGTACAATCAGGTTAAGTTGCCACGCACTGGGTGCGTCACAATATTTAGTTACATATTCTATTTATATATATATATATATATATATATTTGTTTTGCTTTTTTAGGTAGGTTATCACCCCTGGTAGCCTACTTCTGCATATTTCATACTTTTTTGTTTTTGGTTATTTTTGTTTTCGGTTAGTCTAGGCTATCATCCCTGGTGGCCTATTTCTGCGTACGGTACTTCAATTTTAAAATTTTCAGCTAGGCTATTACCGCTGGTGGCCTATTTCTGCGTACCGGTATTTCATAATTTTTGTTTTCGGTTATTTTTGTTTTCGGTTAGTCTAGGCTATCATCCCTGGTGGCCTATTTCTGCGTACTTCAATTTTTAAATTTTCAGTTAGGCTATCACCGCTGGTGGCCTATTGCTGCGTACCGGTATTTCATAATTTTGGTATTCGGTTAGGATAGGCTATAACCCTTGGTGGCCTATTTCTGTTTAAATAAACATAAAATTGTTTTCGGTTCGGCTATCACTGCGTATTCAAATTTAATTTTGTTTTGTTTTAATTTTCGGTTAGGCTATCACCGCTGATAATCTATTTGTGTGTATTTCAACATTTTTGTTTTCGGTTAGGCCTATTTAAGTAAGTGAAGCGACCTGAAGGGAGTGAAGTGTTTTTAAGTGAGTGAAGTGATCTGAAGAAAGTGATCGTCACCATGCCTTGTGCCTGTACGAACTGCGCCGGTAGGTTTGGTGCTTCCATGTTTGCTCCTGCCGATCCACAAGTCTGCCGACTCTGCCAGCAACGAGAGGATTTGACAGCAAAATTGGATGAAGCCCACAACAAGATCAACGCCCTCACCAGGAAGCTGGAATCACTCCAAGAGTTTGTAACACTCAACGTTGGAGTATCACTAACTCCAATTGTTTCAACTCCAGCATCCACCACCGCCCCAACGTCATCTGCCAACAATCCAACACCTGCAGTAGACATTGCAGCAGATGCTTCTGACGAACCTGAGCCGATATCAAACCAGGACAGCCGCCCTGTTCACCTTAGTCTCTCCCCTACTCCTCGTGCAAGAAGCCTGCTAGCACGAACAGTACCAACCCCTCGCCCCCGTTCTAACCACTCCTCTCCCCGACCTGTACGTAGAGTCCCGCCACCACAGGTTTCCGGATTTACACCAGTGAGGAACGGTGCACGGCCAACGCAGAAAAGGTCTCATCTACCAGTCACAATGTCAAACAGATTTGAGATATTGGTAGAGATGGAAGACGGACCAGAAGAGACCAGGCTCGTTGGGGATTCCATCCTACGAGGACAGGTCGAAGAGTTCTGCGACAGAGTCCCAAATCAACGAAAAAGATTTTGCATCCCAGGAGCTGGACTGGACGACATTGTGGAAGCCTTCGAAGATACCACAAAGGATGCAAATGAAAATACCCTTTTTGTCATCCATGCTGGTTCAAATGAAGTCATGCGCACCAGATCCGAAGAGTTGATGGAGAAATATCGCAAGATGATCCAGCACTACAAAAACAAGTCAAGGAATATCATCTCAGGCATTCTCCCCAAGATCGACGCACCTGACAAATTCTACGACAAGGCCTTCAGCACAAATGGCCGACTAAAATATTTGTGTCTGAGGGAAGAAGTTGAATTCATCAACCTCTGGGACAACTTCTACAACCAGCCTACTCTGTTCCGCAAGGATGGCACTCATCTAAACCCTGTGGGTTCAGCACGCATGGGTCGTCTCCTACACTAAACAGTCCGCAGCCATGGATCAAAAAACGCCATCCGAGAAGAAGCAGCAGTGACATAAATCATCCAACGCCAAGAAAAAAACAGAAGCAACCGAGGACCACCAGCGATAAGGACCGAAGACAGCGAGGACCGAGGACAGCCATGAACATAAATGTAGATCCGACAAGAACCAAAAATATTATTAAAGAGCGTTCCGTGAGTTCTAAAATAACAAATTTAAAGGTTTTCTATGCAAACGCTCGTAGCATACGCAATAAATTTTCAGATTTAGAGGAGCTAGTGTTTACAGAAAATTATGATGTGATTGGCATAACAGAATCTTGGCTCAATACAGAAGATAGAGACTTTTTAGCAGAGTATTCACTTCCCGGTTATGTAATGTTTGAGAAAAGCCGAATAAATCGAAATGGAGGTGGCGTTTTACTTTATATCAAAATAAGTCTTAACCCTACCCTCTTGTCAAAACCTCAAATTGTGAACGTCGACGCATCTTTTGTGCTAATAAAGAATAATAAAGGTACAAAAATAATACTTGCATTAATATACAGACCTCCAGCTCAATCAGTGCAAACTGACCGAGAAATTTACGAACAAATTGCAGATGTAAGTAACTCACAAGATACCGTAATTTTTGGCGACTTTAATTTACCTGTGACCAAGTGGGGCGATACTCTAACTTCACACTCTGGACATGACTTGTATACGAACTTGCAAGAGAGTTCGCTTTATCAATTTGTTCGAACGCCGACCCGTGGTAATAACTTTCTTGACATTGTACTTGCAACAAAAGAAGAATTAAGAGAATTTGAATGTTGGTGATGAATTCAGTAACAGCGACCATCGTACGATAACTTTCACTTTAAACTTTACTAGTAACGAACCAAATAGTAGCATCGAAAAAGTCCCTAATTTCAAGAAGGCAAACTTCCATAAACTTAGAGCTATGTTTAAAGAAACTGACTGGAGCTTTTTAATTAACAATAACGACAAATACATCTTGGAAGTTATTCGAAACCACTTACCTAGAAGCAGTGCAAGACTGTATACCATCGAAAATACGGCGTCCAGGCCATAATAATAAGACCAAATGGTGGAATAAAGATATTTCAAACTGCCTGCTTGCTAAAAAATTTGCTAATGATAGATTAAAATCCTCACAAAATGACTAAGAACGTGTGAAATTTGTAGAGCTACGACGCAAAGCCAAAAAGTTAATTAAGCAAAGTAAAAAGACCCTAGAGTTACATATTGCGAATCAAAGTAAAACAAACCCGAAAGAATTCTATAGTTATATCAGAAAGAAAAATGTAGTTACTTTAACTGTTGGACCGTTAGTCGATGAAAACGGAGAATACACCAAAGACGAAGTGCAAATGAGTAATGCCCTCAATACATTCTTTGAATCAGTTTTTACAACAGAAGACCTCAGTGATATCCCTACACCATCGCCGATTCAGATTGATAATTCAGATGTTCTAAGCAATATCACCGTTACAGAGAGAGAAGTATTGAATTGTTTAGATAAACTCAAGGTAAATAAAACGCCTGGACCTGATACAATCTCGCCTAGAGTTCTAAAGGAAGCTAAGGATGAGCTCTCCAAACCACTGACATTACTATTCAATAAATCCTTGCAGTCTGGAACTATGCCTGATCAGTGGAAGCTAGCCAACGTAACACCGATATTCAAAAATGGCAGCAAATCCCTACCCAGTAACTATCGTCCAATTAGCTTAACCTCAGTTGTATGTAAAATGCTAGAAACGGTCATACGAGACAGACTCTTAAATCACTTAGAGGAAAATAACATACTTAAAGATACTCAACACGGCTTTCGTAAAAAACGTTCCTGTTTAACAAACCTCTTAGACTTCTTCCACGATATCCTCAACCTCTACGATGAGAGTAAAGCTGTAGATATTATATACCTTGATTTTCAAAAGGCCTTTGACAAAGTTCCCCACAAACGTTTACTGCTAAAACTAAAAGCGCATGGAATACAAGACGGTGTGTTGAAATGGATAGAAAATTGGCTCAGCGACAGAAAGCAAAGAGTAGTCATAAATGGTAAGGCATCTAAATGGACCAATGTAAGTAGCGGGGTACCCCAGGGATCGGTACTAGGACCAATTCTCTTTCTAATTTACATCAACGACATAGATGAAGGTCTCACCTGTACAATCTCAAAATTTGCTGACAATACAAAAATTGCAAATAGCGTACTCTCAAAAGAACAAGTTGACGATATGCAACACAATCTAGATAAATTGTCATGTTGGGCCCAAATTTGGCAAATGAGTTTCAATGCGGATAAATGTAAAGTACTACATATCGGATACCTAAATGAGAAAGCAAACTATTCGATGAATGGCACTCAGCTTAAGAATGTAAACAGAGAAACCGATCTGGGAGTAACAATATCGAGTAACCTAAAACCGAGTCAACAATGTTCAGATGTTGTTAAGAAGGCAAACAAAAATAATTGGCTTTATAGGCAGGTCATTTGAGCATAAATCCAAAGAAGTAATCCTAACCGTTTACAATTCCTTAGTCCGCCCTCTTCTGGAATACTGCGTTCAATCCTGGTGCCCTTATTACCAAAAAGATAGAGTTACCAAAATGATACCTAGCCTTAAGAACAAACCATACGAAGAGCGTCTTAGAGAATTAAATCTATTTCCTTTAACCCAGCGCAGATTAAGAGGTGACTTAATTCAAGTGTTCAAAATCATCAAAGGCATCGACAATATGAACTGTAGTAAGTACTTCACTATCGACCAATCTAATTACACGCGGGGAAACGGTTGCAAAATTATTGGTAAATCTTTTAACTCGCACGAATCTAAGAATTTCTTCTTCAATCGAGTTGTCAACTTGTGGAATGGGCTTCCCCGAAACGTTATAGACTGCATCACCGATGATTCATTTAAACTCCGCCTAGACAAATATCTCGCATCAAACCCGCGACTGACTGCGTTTGTAAATGAATAACTTTATTTTATTCCCCCCTCAGTTACTAACCCATCTGTCCCCTACTAACTTCCTAATCCTGCCATGGACATTAGTTCCAGGGCAGTAATTCCCTTTCCAATACCTTTGGATACCTTTGGATGTGTTCGCCGCTCCTCTAGCGGCACCAAGGAGCGCGACGCCCCTCGTTATGGGTGGTGATTTGGTGCAGTAGACTGTTTGAAGCGACCGCTCGCTCCCTTGCGAGGATGGGCTCGTCTGGCACTTTTTGCAGTTCGACATCTAGGGCTCTCTTGAAGTTGTCTAACGAGGTGTCCCTCATGTCTCTTACTCGCCGTGGGAGTTTGTTGAAGAGACGTGGGCCTCTGTGTGATAACCAGCCCTCTCGCAGAGAGCCCATAGCACCCCTGTTATTCATCCGGGGGATTTCGCATTCGCAGCCTCTCCTATCACTGAATTTCATGACTATCGGAGTATGTAGGTTTGGTACTAAACCCTCTGCGATTTTCCATGTGTATATTATTAGGTAACTTTCTCTTCTACGTTCCAGTGAGTACAGATTCAGTGCTCTTAAACGCTCCCAATAGTGTAGATGTTTTATCGAACTTATATGCGAAGTGAAATTTCTTTGTACACTCTCTACGTCATTTATTTCACCTGCTTTGTATGGGGATGTTAATACGCTACAGTATTCAAGCCGCGGTAGCACTGGAGATTTGAAGAGCGTTATCATAGGCAATTCACCGCGTGTTTTAAAAGTATGCAGAATCCAACCCGTTAAACATTTCGCAGCCGCCACTTTGACCTGGTTATGTACTTTGAAACCCATATTTTCAGACATTAATACCCCAAGGTCTTTCACACTGTCTTTCCGTTCTATTATGTGGTTAGATTCTGTTAAGTAATTTGTAATTTCTTTAACACCATTATTATCTCCGTACCGTATTAATTGGAATTTTTCCTCATTGAATTGCATGTTGTTTTCCCTGGTCCACTGGAACACTACATTCATGTCTTCCTGCAGTCGGCCCGTGTCCTCTTGTGTGTTTACTATCTTGCTTAATTTTGTGTCCTCGGCAAAAGACGACACCGTACTGTGTCTGGTGTTGGTATCTATGTCGCATATTAGTATGAGGAACAGAAGGGGCGCTAGCACTGTTCCTTGGGGCACTGAGCTTTTGACATCCGAAGGCTCAGAAGTGACTTGGTTTACTGCTACCGATTGTTTTCGGTTTACGAGGAAATTGTATATCCACCGTCCGATTTTCCCAGTTATACCTTTTGCTTTCAGTTTGTGGGCTATTATACCATGGTCACATTTATCAAATGCCTTAGCAAAATCGGTGTAAATGACATCCACGTTTTTCTTTTCTTCTAGCGCTTTAAGAATTTTGTCATAGTGTTCCAAAAGTTGTGAGAGACATGATCTTCCCGCTCTGAACCCATGTTGACCGGTGTTGTGTAGTTCATTTGTCTCCATGAATGTTGATATTTTGCTTCGCAGGACTCGCTCGAAAACTTTAATGATCTGAGAGGTTAGAGCTACCGGGCGGTAGTTTTTTGGTAGTGCTTTACTCCCTCCTTTATGCAGTGGGGCAATTATTGCGTTTTTCAAGCTATCTGGTATGTCACTAGTGTCTAGACTCCTTCTCCACATTATAGCCAGGGGTTTTGAGAGGTTTTCCTTACATTTTTTCATTAGGATCGAATTCCATGAGTCCGGGCCTGGTGCCGAGTGGGATGGCATGTTGGAAATGGCCTCTTCTATGTCTTTTGGACCGAAATCAATATCCAGCATCTGAGGGGTTTCCGTGGGGGAGGTTTCCATGAAAAATATATTTTGGTCTCTGATGACTTTTGTTTCATCAGGCTCACTGAATGCCATTTCATACTGCCTGCTTAAGAGTTCACTCATTTCCTTTTTGTCCCCTGTGAAAGAGCCGTCCCCTTGCTCAGTGGGCCGATGTTTGATGTTGTTTTAGCCTTTTGTTTGGCGTATGAAAAGAAGTATTTGGAATTTTCCTTTATACCTGCAATAGCTTTCCTCTCCTCTTCCATATGTTGTAGTTCATATGATATTCTTAGCCTTTGTTCAATTTCCACAATTTCTCTATCTATTTCGACCTTTTGCCTATCCTGTAGATTTTGATGTGTGCGTCTTTGTGCGAGTAATTTTCTTCTTCTGTGCAGCCTCCTCCTTTCCCGATCTTGTTTGCTTCTTCGTTTTGTTTGTCTTGCAGGTATATGGTGGCTACAGATTTGAATCATGGTTTCTGTTATTAAGACTAGACATTCTGCTGGTGTCAGGTTATCCATTAAATCTTCCCAGTCTATTTCCTCCATTTCTTGATTTACCTCTTCCCACCTAATGTTTTTGTTATTGAAGTTAAATTTACTGAAGGGGCCGGTTTTTGTTCTCGATTCTGAGGTTGTCTGTACACTTTCTAAGGTTGTTTTGATCTCAATTAATTTATGATCTGAGTATGTTGTGTCCGATATGTTAGTGCTGTGTACTAGAGAGTCGTTGTTAGTGAAGACCAGGTCTAAGATATTGTTTTCCCGTGTGGGTTCAGCAATATGTTGGGTAAGACTAAAAAAATCGCAAAGTTAAAAAAGCTCTCTCGTATTTGCTTCTCCGGTGTTGTTTGCCACTAACTGGTTTTCTAGTTGCGGGTGAAGCCCGCTAGCTACGAAGCTCATTTTGGTGTCATTTTGAAGCTATTTTCTGCTAGTTTTTGGTTGAAAACCTTTAATTTCATTCATAAATTTACCTAGTCAATAAGGAGTGACTGAATGAGCCCTAATATGGCGGAAATAGGCAGAAATATGCCCGCAGCCAAAGTGTTAAGTAACACCCCGTTCTTAACATTAATCATCAATTACAAACCCCAATGCACTTGAATAAATTAATGAAACCATTATGGTCCTCCCGGGATTCGAACTTGGGACATCACACCCAGAACATCAGCATCTAAACCAATACACCACCAACACAGTTAAAGGTTGAGTACACGATCACGATTAATATCCATTTTCGAATTTTGGATATCAATCTATACATGTACTCAACCCTAACTGCATTATGGAAAGCCTAATGTTTTAGTGAGTGGAAAGAACAATGAATAAGGCCAAGATCACCAAAGATCGGCCTCGCTAGACATTAGTTCCTGAACCAATAGAATTAAGTAACATCTCTTTCTCAACATTAATCATTGATTACAAACCCCAATGCACTTGAATAAACTAAAGAAAGCATATGGTCCTCCCGGGATTCGAACTTGGGACACCAAACTCAGAACATAAGCATCTAAACAATTACACCACCAACACAGAGGTCGAGTACACGATCACGGGCATGTGGCATAGGTGTGTAAATTCACTTTTAGAAAATTATTTTGTGTGATTTTCGCATTAATATAACTATTTTTCCTCTCTTAAGATAATACCCTGGAGCTGCAGTGCCTGGCTGGTGGTGGTTCGTGCAAAATTAAGTGTGCTAATGACGAGGTATCCAGCCAACCCTGTGAGAAAGGCTATTTCTGCTGCTCCCCTAAAGATCGTAAGCCATAGCTTCAGAAATCAAGGAAAGAAGCATGTGGGTAGGGAAGATCCAGTTGGCTCAATAAGTGTCTTATTAGCGTCATTTCAAATACAAACGTCTCGTCAAGACAACTTCTGTAGTTCAGGTTATCAAACGAGACACTATTCTAAGTCTAATGAAGTTCAAGTTTCTTTTCTCCGTCATAGTGATTAAGAATATATAAATTTGTCTTACGTTATACATTAATTATAAAACCATTGGGTAACGTAACATTGACAAGCAACACAATTCTATATATATATATATATTTTTATGTATGCCCATTCATATTCACTCATGTCTAAAACAAATTTTCCCGGTTCACCACCCTTATGTAGGTATAAAGTGTTGATGTTCCCCCAGAGTGTGAACTGGAGCCGCGGTGTGACAATACTGACGGAGTGTGTCGAGCAAACTGTAAGAGCTGGGAGCGGGAGGTCAAGGGTAACGAATGTGGAGGATCACCGGGGTGCAGGTGGGATAATATCAGAGAGTTTGTAGTAATAAAGAGAGTGAAGTTTGGCAATTGTAGTGTGATAATAATCAGAAGAGCCATCTGGCGCAAGGGTTTTAAAACTTAATTTCATCAGGCTGGAAAGTGCCTAATTAACGCCATTTAGTAACTGCACATTTGTCCTAGTCTTTGTTTACCTAACATACTTAAGCAACATTTTGTTGGGCAACTTAATTGATATAATCGGAATATGGGCATGGAACATAACGAGGTGAGAATGGCGATGGATGGGGGAGATTTGTGATGTTTGTTTTGCCTTTCCTTGGGTGGTGAGGTGATTTCCCTGATGGCATTGGCTCTGATTTCTCTGGGCTCTGGTGTTTCTTCCCGTTCTTGTGGTTCTCCCATTTTCTGTCGTTCTCTCATTTTCTTCCTTCTTTCCTGCTGGCATCTTTCGTGTTTTCTCACGTAGTTTCTCTCTGTATATATATATACACAAGTGACAAGTGTATCATTAATTTGAAATACTAAATCGGAAAATATTATCAATGTTATATTATGGTACCAATATACTGTATTATACAGATGTTGTACTTCCTGTCCTGCCGAGTGTCCAGCCACCAACACCACCACCTGCCCTGGTGCCTGTGTGGACCGCAGGAGCTGCCACAACACATTAAACCGCATACACCTTGGCGTCTGTTCTGAAGACAAAGACTGTGTTTGTTGTGCTAGTGAGTATCAACCGTATCTATTCCTTAAGCTCGGTTCACACATACACAAATTAATGTCCCGTCCGGCCCCGACATCTTAATTCGCCTGCAGATGGGCAAGGACGCCGGCAAAATCGCTTATGGTCGGTACAGGGACGTGTGGTGTCGCCAGCACATGGGACACGGGGCGGGAGACGGCGAACATTTTGTGCATGCATAAAATGGTCGGCGTGGGCTGGGGCAACTGCCACAAAACGTGTCAGGCCGGGACACCCACAGGAGCAGTCGACTTCTAGACGCTGACAAACTGCATCTAGACGTAGACTGGCGGCGTTTAGGCGCCGATGAACAGGGTGAGAATGGCGGCAAAAAAATGTTGGAAGGAGAGTCGGCGATGTCACGTCACGTGAGCTGGCGACACTGCATGTTCATGTACCGACCATAGGCGATTTTGCCGGCGTCCTTGCTCGTTTGCAGGTGAATTAAGGGGTCAGGGACAGACGGGACGTTAATTCGTGCAGGTGTGAACCGAGCAAAATGGGACGGGGACGGACAGGCCATGGGGCCTCCAGATTGATGCCGTCCTGCCTATTGTTTTGGTCGTGGCCGGACGAGACGTTAATTCGTGCATGTGTGAACCAAGCTTAAGGTATTTGTCACCCCCCCCCCCTATATTTGTTTAGTGATTTTTATGCTTTAATAACCTAATTACTTGGTGATTAGAATATGTTTTGCTTCATTATTTGTTGATATTTTCCTGGTGTGCGATAGAAATCTACAATTTAGAATATATCTTGTTTTGGATGCTGTCACGCTTCATGCTCTACTTATGTTGTACGAAATGCTACAGACAACGCTCCTCACGGGCACTTAATGTTGCCCACGGGAAGAGCGCTACATAATTATCTTCGGAAGTAGAGTGGATAGAGTGATCAATGTTGATGGATAGTAATTGCTTGTGTGTGATATAGACAGGTGTAGTAAGTGATTATGGTTGATGTGCATGGATTGCGAGTTAGCATGGATTCCATAAGCTGATATAATGAGTTGCATTGCACCTAAACACACTGGATAGGTTCTTTTAAATTACCAGGTTGGCTAGGATAGATAAGTTTAGGATATAATGTAAAACTTGCAATAAAAACCAAAACAGTAACGCCACAATATAAAGACAGAAGAAATAATAAAAATCACTACATGGAAATCACGATTTAGCAAAATAGAAAGGTACATCACTATATAAGTAAGTAAATTTGTGTCCCAAGCAAATTAGTCGCACATGTATTAACGTACTCTCGTCATATTCAAGGAATTAGTCAATTTGGGAAGTTCAGGACGTTCTGGTAGATTCTGTAGGAATAAAGAAACTACAATTCAAATAACAATATTCTATTCAAACAAATTTGCAATTTGACAAGATATTAGCAATATTACAAAATGCATACAGCACTCACAACTGATCGTGCTATCGGGTAGGTACCTTTGAGCATAGCATGAACACAAAATATTCTCCGGTCCCGAACACTAAGAATTGGAACTGCAAATGTGGTTTCTGTTTAAGCTCTGTCTCGAGTCGGCCACCCCCAGCAATGGGATATGTGCCTGAGTATAATTATACCTACATAGGCTACATACAATGAACACAAAGTCATGACTTTGGGGAGAAATGTGTGAAATGGATAGAAGCCTTCCTGAAAGATCGGAGACAGAGGGTACTGGTGAATGGAATAGGCTCGGGGTGGAGGGAAATTACAAGTGGGGTACCTCAGGGATCTGTGTTGGGACCACTGCTGTTCGTTATATTTATTAACGACTTGCCTGAAGTTATAACTAATGGAAGTGAGGTATACCTGTATGCGGATGACACTAAACTGTATAGAAGAGTGAGGAGTAAGGAAGATATGGGTTTGCTTCAAGGAGATGTGGAGGACATGAAGGGATGGTCTGAGCATTGGTTAATGCCTTTTCATCCAAAAAAATGCAAGTACATGCGGATTGGGACCAGCAAGATAGACAAGGTAGGATACAGTATGTATGAAGCGATGGAGGAAGTGAGAGCAGAAAAGGATATAGGAGTAGTGATAGACAATAAGTTAAATTTCTCAGAACATTTAGCGGAAAAGATAAACAAAGCCAATAGAATTGTAGGGCTGATAAGGAGGACATTTGTGTCACTTGACGAAGAAATCTTCAGGAATCTATATACAGCGCTGGTTAGGCCGCACCTGGAATATGCAAACCAGGTGTGGGCTCCATATATGGTAAAGGATATAGAAGCAGTGGAGAAAGTGCAGAGGAGAGCTAGCAAGCTGGTACCAACGTTGAAGAACGCAGGCTATGAGCAGAGGTTGAGGACACTGGGGCTTCCGACACTGGCATATAGGAGAAAGAGAGGGGATATGATAGAGACTTTTAAGATAGTGTCAGGAAAGTACGATGAGGATGTGTGTGAAGGTATCTTCTTGATGCGGGAGGGAACAAGAACGAGAGGACACTCTAAGAAAATTTACAAAGAAAGAAATAGGCTTGAGAAGGCAAAGAACTCATTTTGTGATAGAGTGGTAAATGAGTGGAACGCACTGCCCCAGTATGTAGTCGATTCCGAATCAATAAGGGAGTTTGAAAGTAATCTTGATAAAGCATGGGGAAGACAAGATTTGAAGTTTGATTATAAAACAAAAATACAGAATAGTAAAAATGTTGCGTCTGCTACCGCCGCCGCCAACACCGTGAACGACCGCAGCAGTGCAAGTACTGGTACTGAGCTGGATACACAGGCATAGTTTGCCTTTTTCCAGAGGATCTACTGTAAGAAACTGTAAGAATGACCCTACCAACTGCTACCCAACAAATATATATATATATATATATTTTTTTTGTTTTTTGTTTTTTTTTAGAGACAATGAACGGAGGAAGGAAAAACAGATAAAACAAAAAGGTCCATGTGCCTAAAGGCATCCTCCATTCATAAAATGTTTGTAACAACTGGATTTAAACTTTTGTAGATTGTAAGTTTGTGGAAAGCAACTCGAAGGAAGTGAATTCCAAATAGTAGTAGTTCTAGGGATATATGAATTTTGATAAGCAGAAGTTTTGCATTGTGGAGGAGAAAGTGTAAATTCATGGGCGCTCTCAGCTGCCCTAGTTCTACGAGGAAAGATGTGGAGAGGCGGCACAATCTATCTATATACTCTGGTACATACCCCACTTTTTTTCTTTATTGGGGTTGGCCGAATTGAGACAGAGCCCGAACAGGGACAACACAACACAACACAACAACACAACACAACAACAAACAAAAATATAACATAAAATCACTCTCATCTAGGTTGTCCAAGAGAAATATCCAGAGACCCAGGCACATTTGGGATCTCCAGCAAGATTCCCAGGTCCCAGATCTTCCGGAGAGGCTCTGATTTCCACAGGCAGACACGCAGCGGAGTTCCAAAATGCCCACCCACCATGCATCCAGGCGTGTCCTTCATTTCTACTGGCTTCCCGGAGCAGGCGCCTGACGGACTATTATCTAGTCCAATTGGCGCCCGACCCCCTCTCCCAAACTACCGCATTTACACACATCTATTTACTAGCATTCTCCATTCATTCCTATTTATTACCACTTCTCATGCCTGATCTCTATAGTCATTCTTCTATCTTCCATCGCTTGTCTTACAGTTTCTCCGTCTCAATGATGGTCATCATATCCCTCTACTTCCCCTTGTATCGGACTCACATATCCTCTTTGTAAGCCTTTAATCTTCCATTCGCTTACCATTTCCATACCATCTCAGCACCCTTCTGTCCACTTTGGCCAACACATGTTCCTGCTGCCCCACTCTCCTACATATCTCTTCATTTCTCAATCTGTCTCTACGAGTCACTCCTCACATACTACTCAGGCAGCTCATCTCCATCACATCCAGCTTTCTGCTCTTCTTTTTCTTCAGAGCTCATGTCTCAGCCCAATACATCACTGTTGGTAAGACTATCCCTTGATGCATTGCACTTTTAACTTTCATTCCGAGATTTCTCACTTTCCAATGCTTCCCATTGCTCCAAAAACTTTCCTTCCTTCACATACGGTCTGTTTGACCTCCATTTCCATACCTCCATTCCTGCTAATAATTTCTTCTAGATATTCTATATATATTAATTTTACCGCAACACCAAACACCCCCAATGAAATCAATTAAAGTATCTATGTGATCCACCGGGATTCGAACCTGGGTTATCACACACAGATTGTTGCCACCTTAACCATTACACCACCAGGACGGTTAAAGGTTTAAGCACACGCCTACGACTTATCCATTCTCGAATACTGGATATTAATCTAATCATGTTCATATTCCCAACCGCGCTATGGTAGGCCTAATGTTTAAGTGAGAGGAAAGAATATTCATGGGGCACAGATCATATAGACCGGCCTCGCTACGAAATATCCCTGAACCTACTGATATTCTATATTTATTAATTTCATCACAACACCAAACACCCCCAATGAAATCAATTAAAGTATCTATGTGATCCACCGGGATTCGAACCTGGGTTATCACACACAGATTGTTGCCACCTTAACCATTACACCACCAGGACGGTTAAAGATTTATGCACACGCCTACGACTTATTATCCATTCTCGAATACTGAATATTAATCTAATCATGCAGAGCGAGTTCTTTGACCTGAATGTTGGTTTGAAACAGGGGTGTGTGATGTCCCCGTGGTTGTTTACTGTATATATGGATGGAGTTATGAAAGAAATACTATCAAGAGCAGTGGATGTTGGTGTATCGCTGAAAAGGGAGGGAATTGAGTGGAAGCTACCTATACTGCTGTTTGCGGATGATACAGTTCTGATGAGTGATAATGAATGGGAGTTGCAGGGTCTGGTAAATGAGTTTGGAACAGTGTGCGAAAAACGGAATTTGAAGGTAAATACGGGGAAGAGCAAGGTTATGGTCTTCGAAAGGGGTGAAGTCACAGAGTGTGAGGTGAAGCTGAACGGTCAGGCTATGGAGATCGTCAACTCTTTTAAGTATCTGGGCAGTGTGTTGAGTAAAGATGGGACTATGGATGAAGAGGTGCGGGAGAGGGTACAACAGGGGAAGAGGGTTGTAGGAACGCTAAAAGCAGTAACAAGAAATAGGGTGGTCAGTATGGAAGTGAAGAAGTCCTTGCATGACAGTGTGGTAATCCCGACACTGACTTACGGAAGCGAAGCATGGACGTTGGTCGAGAGACTCAGACCAAGAGTGAGAGCAGTGGAAATGAATTACTTAAGGAGTGCGTGCGGAATTACATGGAGGGATAGACAGACTAATGAGGAAGTAAGAAGGAGGTGTGGTGTGGAGGTAGATGTGCTGGAGAGTGTGAAAAGGAACAACTTGAGATGGTTCGGCCATATGGAACGTATGGAAAGCGAGAGAATGACTAAGAGGGTGTACGAGAGCGAGGTGGAGGGACAGAGGGGGAGAGGTAGACCGAATATGAGGTGGAAGGATGGAGTGAGGAACTACATGAATGAAGGCGGTGCTGGTTGGGGGGAGGGGCGTCGACTGACTGGGGACAGAGGTGCATGGGGGCGGTTCGTTCGTGGCCACCCCTTCGGGGATCACGGCGTCAGGCAATAGATAGATAGATGTTCATATTCCCAACCGCGCTATGGTAGATATTTAAAACACTCCACTTTTTCCAGTATTTCCCCATCGAGCCTCACATCTAGATCCACTCTACAAGCATTTCTATTGCACACCATCACTTAATGTTATTGACTTTCATCCTCCGCTTCCTCCTCCCACAAACCACACCAAACTCTTTGACCACTCGCTGCAGACTCCCCTCAGAATCCACCACCAACGCTGTGTCATCAGCAAACTCTCAATCTCTACAATTTTGTCCTACTAAACCCAATCCTCTACCCATAGTTCTCAATTTCACTTCCCTCACCACACCATCCATATAAACATTAAACAGCCACAGTGACATTTCGCAACCCTGTCGCAGACCTACATATACCTCAAACTATTCACGCAACTCAAAATGTCCTACTCTAACACACGCTCTCCTCCCTTCATAAAAACTCCTAACTACTTTTAACAAATTTCCTCCAATTTCACAAATCCTTAACACCTTCTACATTGCTTCACGATCTGGCGGGAATAGTGTATGATGATCCCGACAGTTTCGAGTCCAATTGGGTATTTGAATTTGGCGGTATTGTATAGTAAGTACGATTTCGGCTAGTATCCTTATGTACTGTAGTTTATTATTAATTGTAGGTTAAATATAAACTGTAATGCATCAATATATTGTGACGCACCCAGTGCGTGGCAACGCAACCTGATTGTACTCCTTGGTACTCCACTGTACCGCCACTGTGCGGTACCTCTGTACCGCTGTACCGTGCTGGCTGCCTATATTGAGTGTGACAACGTATAACTATGTTCTTTGTATCTCTGCAAAGGTCTCGTCATGTGCTAACCAGTGGTGGGTTTTGTTTTAAGCCATGTCGAGACCTTCCATTTAATATGTAGTATCAATAGAGAAGTTGATAGATAAGACAATGGGAGTTCAGAGAGAGAGAGTGAGTTGGGCTTCAGAGCGAGAGGGTAGCAATGCGCCACGCTGCCGGGGGGGTGGTTGCCAGACGTATGGACCGGTTGGCAGCCTTGCGCTTATAGCTAGGCGCGACAGGGTTGGTAGTCCATTGCCGCCTGCCTATGCTGCCTGGGCTGCCCATGTTGTCGTACTGCACATTGCCTGGAGGCTCGCTGTGTGTTCCATGATCAGGTTGCCTAGAACCTTTGAGATTCTAACATCCCTTGCCCTCTCTCCCAACTTCTCACGGTTGCACTCTTTCTCTCTGACGACATTACTCTCATTTCATTCTTCTCTCTATTTAAATGCATAACCTTCCCTTGAGGTCCTAAAGGAGTTTCAGCACTCACCTCTCGTATTACTCTTAGGACAAGCATATATTTACATGCATTAGATTTAAGGGGTTAATGTGAACAGCGATCTTCTTGATGAGGATAGTTGGTGAACGTTCTACATGTTCACGAGTTATATGCCCCGCTCATCATCCAATTTGTGACTAGACTGGTGCCATGTGTAAGAGCCCGACCATGCCCAGGAGTTGTCTGTAGAGGGACGAGGACTTAGCCTTGATTTGCATACCGAGCCAGGAGCGTGTGTAGTACCTGAGACTACAGCTCGCTCGTAGTGCCGGTATAGTAGAGTAACGTAATTTATCTGTCCTTGTGTTCTCTACAGTCTTTTCCTGGGTTCTCGCTTTCGGTGCTGGGACTCGTTGTTCCTGTGACTTGGCCTGCTAGCTAGAACACATGGGGATGATGAGTGGGATATATCTTTATTTTACTATGCATTGCAGCTCTCTTTAAGTTTATGTATGTAACACTTTACAATACACATTACTCACACACCAGACAACACTATTAATACTTTCATGTATCAATTAACTGAACTGTCGTTTTGCTGCTGTGTCCGGAGTTCTGTTGCGTAGGGCGCATACGGACTCAGAGGGGAGACAGAGTGAGAGAAGCGAAGTAGCCTATGCGGTAGTAGGCTACCGGCGCAGTACTGTTGCCTGCAACCTTTTAGTTATTCCAAGTATAGATTCATTATTATAATAAGTGACTACTATTTATGTTCCTTTCATGTGTATTATTAGGTATCTACTGGATCATGAACATCTTGTATGCTACATGCTAGTGCATGTTAGTAGGGGACAGTTATTCTAGTGCACGCGCTTTCAAGTAGGCGTGTACATTTGTCATTTAGCATTTCACTGTCATACCTTTAGCCTGCTTCTATTCTACATTATTAGAGGCTTAATATTAACGTAGTTTCTTGAGTATTGCATTTCTTTAGTAATAACGTAACCTATAAATGTCTGAGGGAGTTTAGCCTCATAGCCTACCCCTGTTGTACATTTTCGCCGAGTTAAGGTACCTCGTTACCATAGACGATAACTCTGTAGGGCGTTGGTGCTTTTGTTGTCTGGAGCATATAGTATTTGGGACTGTTTGAGGGGAGTGTTATAAGTGGAGAGAGGGATGCCCGGGCATTTTTGCAGACACCTTTGACCGAACAGCGCCTGCAGGCTATTGATTGTTACGGTCTTCGCTGTTTAGCCACGGTTTTGGGGCGGGACTGTCCTGACAGTTGGCCCAAGAAGAATTTGGTGGCATGTTTGTTGGGTGATGGCGATGGGGCGGTGGGTGGAGTGGGGTCTTGGGGGGTTCCCTCCAAGCCTCCATTCCACTCTACCCCTGAGCTGGGCCCTCAGCCAGCGAGTCTTAGCACGATGCAGCAGGAGGGTTCTCAATGGCAAGCTGGCTTACCCGTAAACACGTCTCGGTGTGGATCCCCCATTTTGTGCTCTCCCCCCCCCAGGCCTGTCTCCTGAGATGTTATTTCAGCTAGAACTAGCTAAGTTTAAGCTGCAGGAGACTCAGATACAACAGGCTAGTATAGAACGGATTAAGCTGCAGGAGACTCAGATACAACAGGCTAGTATAGAACGCATAGAGGTTGCTAGAATCCAAGCCAATCAGGATGCAACCAGGTACCAGGCTGAAATGGATGTCGAGAAGTCTAGAGTAGAGACCACGGGGCGTCATCTCGGTGGTGGGCACTGGGTTACAGACTCACTTTCGCATTTAATTAAGTTAGTACCCGCATTTGATGAGACAGCAGTGACTGAGTTTTTTGCTCGTTTCGAAAAGAAGTGTCGTGAGTATGACTGGCCGGAGGTTAAATGGGCAGCATTAGTTTCATCACGTCTAGTGGGTAAGGGGTTGAAAGCCTACGATGCACTGTCACTGGACGAGAGTGTCGTGTATGGACTGGTGAAGGAGGCTGTGCTCCGGGCCTACGAACTGCAACCCGAAACTTATAGATTGAAGTTCCGTGGCGTGAATAAGAAGAGCGACGTCAGTTTTATGGAGCACGCACGGGACTTAACAGATGCATGTAATAACTGGTTTCGGTCCGAGCACGCAGAGTCGGCTGAGGAAATTAAGCAACTTTTCTATCTGGAACAGTTTTACAAATGTACTGGAACCGATCTAACGCTGAACATTAAGGAAAAATGTCCCAAGACAGTAGAGGAGGCTGCCAAGATGGCAGACCTCAGATTATCATTGATTCGTGGTTGCGGTGCCGCTCAGAGGGCTGAGTCAGGGCAGAAGGGGCGCTATACCCCACCCACCAGAGTTTTCGATAATAACAAATCCTATGACACACATAACCACACTAAAAGCATTGCACCTAATAACACCTACAAACACAAGCCTCTCCCGTTTACTAAAGGTCAGGCCCCTTCTTCGCCCGCACAAGGGAAGAAGCCCATTGGGGATGTGAAATGTTACAAATGTCAGAAGCTAGGCCATTATTCACGTGAGTGCCCTAGTAACACTCCCGCTAAGCCGGTGTCATTGGTTCACAGTATCGGTGTGTCTCTGAAGGCTGCAGCAACTGCCCGGGGTAGGTTGTCAGCAGCTGAGGCACACGCGGTAAAGAAGCGTACGGAAGGCTCGACACCTGTCCGGGACACTTTCTGTAGCCATCGGGGACATGGGTTTGTGAGCTGGGGGAGTGAACTACGGAGGGTTGACTTGCTGAGGGATACGGGGGCTTCGCAAACTTTGTTGAGGAACTTCACAGGGAAACCGATAAATGCGGCCAGAGTTGTTGTGGTGCAGGGTATAAATGCTACGAGGTCATACCCACTTGTGAGGTTGGAGTTGAGAGTGGGAGAGGTGTGCAGGGAGCTTGATGTAGGGATCGTTGAGTGTTTGCCAGTTGAGGGCGTCGACCTTCTTCTCGGCAACGACTTTGCGGTGCCCACTTCCGGGACTCCACCCTTAGTCGTTGCCGAGAGGGCGGCCGACGTGGATGGTGAGAATCGGGAATGGGTTGGGAGGTGCCAACAGGATGAAATGGCCTGTGTGGTAACCCGATCTCGCTCTGCGGCTCCTGCACAGCCTAGCACTCAACCTCGGGGACAGTGGAGGAAGGATCAGGAGAAGGTTGCTAAGGGCAGGAAAAGGGACATTGATTCTGCTGCACTTCTCGGTGATTCGGTACTTGGACCTATAATAAACACGGGAGTTGACTCTGGCCCAGATATGGTGTGTAACAAGGCAGAGTTGGGTAAGACTTCGCGTGAGGCAAGAGCTGTAGCGAGAGCCACTAAGGCAGTAGAGCCTACTAGCCGGGGTAATGTCTTATTACAAAACCATCTTGATGCATTGACGCCCAGGGACATTAGTGAGCAGCAGCTGCAAGACGCTAGCCTAGCTCGTTATAGCAATGGTGCCATAGAGTTGGAGGAAGATGGGGATGCGAAGCCGGGAGATTTCTTTAGGCTCAACAGGATATTGTACCGCAGATTTCTAGACCCCAAATCGAAGTGGGAGGGCGGTGCGAGGGTAGTAGACCAGGTGGTTGTTCCAAATAAGTATAGAGAGTCCTTATTGTGTCTGGCGCATGATGTGCCGGTGGCGGGTCATTTGGGGGTAACAAAAACATTGGCGGCATTGGGCAGGTTTTTCTGGTGGCCTGGGGTCAAGGCTGATGTCTGTGCATGGGTGGCTGGGTGTGCGACCTGCCAGACAACGGGGAAGCCTAACCAGACCATCCCGAAGGCACCTTTGTTTCCCATACCTGTCACCGGGCCTCCGTTCAGCAAAGTTGTAGTAGATTTGGTTGGCCCTTTCCCGCCTACTAGTAGTGGCAATAAATTCCTGTTGACAATCATGGATGTGGCTACGAGATACCCGGACGCATACCCCATGAGAAACGGCTCGGCAAAGGCAGTTGTTAAAAACTTATTATTGTTCTGTTCCCGTTATGGATTTCCACGTGAGGTGCAGTCAGACCAGGGGAGCAATTTTACATCCAAATTGTTCAAGCAAACCCTTCAGTTGCACGGTATATGTTCTGTAGTGTCGTCAGCCTACCATCCCGAGAGTCAGGGAGTCTTGGAGCGGTGGCACTCGACCCTGAAGAGTATGCTACGCTGTTACTGTGCAGAACATGACACTGATTGGGATTTGGGTCTGCCGTATGTTCTGTTCGCTGCACGTGAAGTCCCAGGAGAGAGCCTGGGGTTCAGTCCAAATCAACTAGTCTTTGGCCATAATGTGAGAGGACCTTTAAGTATGGTGAAAGAGATCTGGGAGGGCGAAGAGAAGCCGGGGTCTGTGTTACGACCGGGCACTCGGGTACACTAGGGCTCTTACACAGGACTCGAGTATGGCTCGCTGCCACAACGGAAACACACGATCCCAACCCCAGAGTACTGCCAGCCGAACAAAAAACGCCACTACCCTCCAGAGTTCTATCTGCTATAACGGGGTATACAAGAACTCGGTACTAGCGTTTCACACAACAGACTAATAACAAGACGGGAGTTATCTAGTCTGGTCAACAATCAAACAAAGAAGAAAGTACTACAACACTAAAGAATAGTGTTGGCCGAAGCCGAAGTAATCCACCCTTGAACTAAGAACTTAAGAAGTCCTCCACCCTCTACTTCGGATCGGCACTATTACGTTACGTTAAACAATAGTCCTCGAGCATCAAGCAAGGAATCTTCTGATAAGTTAGATGCTTCTCGAATACTCATAAGAAGTAAGTATCGGATTTTGAACAGCAATTTAATGAATAACTCACTGGTAATTAAAGGCTTTAAATTGACATAAGAAGAATTATAAGAATAAGCAATAGGATATGGCAAACATTAAGAAGGAGTACTCCGACAATGCACTGGCAATAGCCTACTAAGATTGTGCTCGGGGGCCACTAATCTCTGAAGTAGCTAGGCGTGCCACACATGAAATCAATAGTGCTTAAACAATAATATACATAAGGAGAAGCTTCAATACTATACTGTATCTGCTGGTCGAGCAAAGTCTAGCTGGGATATCTAAGGTTAAGAGACAATGGCTGAGCAAGCCATTGGGAGGTGTGGTGGAGTGGTCTTGCCACTGGCCTGGTAATCCAAAGGTCCCGGGTTCAAATCCCGATGTATCAATGGGAAGATATTATTGGGATGGAATTTGTGCTGTACCTAGTATCAGTGCATTACCACAAGCCCACCGAAACGTCAATAAAATACCCTCATTGTTCCCTGATTAAATAGCAGTGTATGAATATTCCCATATTCAAAATATGCTATAGGGGTGCAATGCCTGGTGAGTTATCTGCTCAACAGGTGGCGTTGTGTGTGTGTGTAAGTGTGAGAGTCCGAGTGTAGGGGGTGAGACAGTGAAGCACGGGAACGAGATGGCTTCAGAGATGGGGTCGTTTCGGGCCATGAGTGAGCACCGTGCCTCATGTGAAGGCAAGATGGCAGGTGCTCGTTGTACTCTACGTGCTTCACATGTCTCACTCCCTAGATTGGAACAAGACCTCACGGGCTTCACTGTTCATTGTAAAGCGGTGAATGTTAAGGCTCTCAGCCTATGCCCGAGAGGAAGTAAGTTGGAATATAGAAAAAAAAAAAAAAAAAAAAAAGCGGCTCGTAGCCTAGCGAGGTCCTTAAGACTGTGCGGCCAAATTACGGTAATTGACGGGATGCTCTCTTGAGAGATCCAGATCACTAGTATCTGGTTCTCTCCTGGCGATCCTCTCAAAGTCAAGCAAATGAGATAGCACAGTGTTGGGTGGCACAGGCAAAAGCCCTCACTCGCAACACAGTGCTAAACTCCCACGGTACACAGTCAGAAAGACCACCTAGGCGTTCCACGTCTCCGTTGCAATTGTACTGGTTCAACCGCAACCTAGTACTCATAGGAAATCACAACTCAAAAACCCTATCCCAGTCTAGCATTACCTAAACCAGCAGAAAACAGGAACATGAATAATAGTACACAGGGAAATACATATACGAGTGCAACAAACATCAATCAATCCTATTCTAGTTAACCCTTCCAAAAATAGGCTATCTAACAGGCACTTATCTCGTGAGAACTCAAGCGATAATACTTTGGCTGACTAAATCTGCACCAAAGGGGTCATGGAGGTTAAACAGGGACGAGAAGAGGAGAAGATAGGCTGTTCAGAAGAGAAAGTTCACATCAGTCGGAAGAATATGGATAGTTGCAAGGGATATGAGAGGTCGCTTTGCCTGATGAGTTCTGAGGAAAATGCGGCGGGACCTCCCTTTTTATACTCGGCCCTGTAGCGAGCATATCGCCAACACTAAGGACCGCCCACTGGCAATCATGACGTCATATTCTCTCTCAATCTGGGATCGACAAAGAACTTCCCACGCGCTGAAAGGGAGGAAGGGAGGAGGGAGGAAGGAATTAGGCCTACCGGCCCGCGTGGCGCACTCACTGACCCCCCGCCACGTAATATCTCTCTCTCTCTCCTCTCATCATTACATACAAGTCCCACACACAATACTTATATCTAATGATATAAAATAGAACTCGTTGACTTAGAAGAAAACAAAATACATAATGATAATACTTATAGTACAACGGTTCACATAAACTGAGTTAGGAAACTCTACACAGACTACAGCCAAAGTTCCTGCCCTGACGATCCTAGCGAGAGTGGGGCCTGACTGGGCGTTCTGTACAGCATGCTCATACTCGACATGCGTCACACCTCCCCCAAGATTTTACTTGCTCAACCCTGAGCTAAAATCTGATATACAGAACCCCATCAAACCCCTCACACCCAGCGACCGCATGGCACTAAAACAACGCTGAGTTTATCACTAAAACACATCTTATAAAAAAAAAAATTCACATTTCATAACTCCTCCCAACAATAGTAAAAGACACAATATCATGCTCCCAGAGCGAGCTTACAGCAGCTCAGCCGTTTGATAGTTCGTGGACTACTCAAACCTTATAGGCTATGACAAACTTATACAATTATCTTCATCAAAAAGAAAGAGTTTTTATATGATTTTTATATTTTAATATGTTTTTTTCCGGCTGCACTATAAGGGCAGCCTATTTTCTTCTATACCAAACGCTCAACAATCCTGCTTTACGACCCAATACGCTGGGCTACAACCGCGAGCCAACAAGCACCAAGCGCAAAATACTACTCAAACCAAAGCAGGAGGCTACCCGTGTGTCAATTTACCCAGGATCATATACCCCTGAACGACCACATGCAACCTCGTTGTCACAACCGGCAATATGGCTTATGTCCAGGTTATATACCAATAACCTTAGTGACCACCTGGTCAGCCTCATATTCCGATTGTGAAACTGGTCCAAGATCTCGAGAGGGTAATGATCTGGGTAAACTACACCGACCGGACCATAGGCTGGAACATAGATCTCGAAATGCCCCAGCGCATCATTGTCCTTTTCACTTTCATTCATCAGGTTCTGAAACGTTGCTGGTGCATTCTTAAGTCCGTAGGGCATAACATTACACCGGTAAGTACTCCCGTCCACCACAAAACCACATACCTCTTTAGCGCGCTCGGACAAAGGTACTTGCCAGTAACCTTTTACTAAATCAACTTTAGACAAAAACCGAGCATTACCAATTTTATCAACACTATCATCAACCCGAGGAAGAGGATATGGGTTAGTTGGAGTCAAACCGTTTAGCCTACGGAAATCAATACAGAAGCGTACCTTGCCATCTGGTTTAGGCTGCAGTGTTACGGGGGAAGTCCATTTAACGGTACCTTTCTCTATCAACCCTCTACCGAGCATATACTCCAACTCATCCCTCAGAGCGGGTAGTTTTATGGGGGGCACACGGTATGGGATTGACTTAAAGGGTAGATGGTCCCCCACGTCAACATCATGCATAGCCTGAGTAGTGAGGCCTGGATGTTCAGCGAATACAGTGGGGTATAAACCGAGCAACTGACGGATAGCTTCAAATTGCGGCTCAGGCAAATGGGCTATAGCCTCGTCAGCCCTTAGGCTCGAGTTCCCCGCCCACTGATCCGCTGAAACATGGTGATCCCAGCTATCCTCCTCTGAAGCTTGACTGTCCCCCTCTCCTTCTCCACCACGGCCGCAACAAGCCAACACAGGGACAGTGAGAGGCTCAGAGGGGCGCCTCACATACTCTTTTATCAGGTTCACGTGACATAACTGATTCTTCTTCCTCCTGTCTGGAGTGGCAACAAGGTAATCTAGGTCCGAAATTTTCTCCACAATTTTATAGGGTCCAGTATACTCCGCCGACAAGGGGTTACCCACCAAAGGCAACAAAATCAACACCTCCTGTCCCACAATGAACTCCCGGAGCTTCACTTTGCGATCATACCTGTCCTTCATTAAAGCTTGTGACCCTGTTAAATTCCGACCTGCCATCTCCAGACTCTTAAGCATGCGCTCACGGCTTTCAAACACATACTTCAACAAGGAACAAGGCGGCACAGTTCCTTCCCAAATTTCCCGCAGCATATTAAGGGGGCCCCTGACTCGGTGTCCAAAAATCAGCTCGTTTGGACTAAATCCCAGGCTCTCACCAGGCACTTCCCGAGCAGCAAACAGTACATACGGCAATCCAAGATCCCAATCTCTTCCGTTATCAGCACAATAACACCTGAGCATGCTTTTAAGGGTGGCATGCCACCGCTCAAGCACCCCTTGGCTCTCAGGGTGATACGCTGACGATACCACCGCCCGTATTCCATGCTGTTGCATTGTTTGCTTAAAGAGATTGGAGGTGAAATTGGACCCCTGATCAGACTGAATCTCCTCCGGGTACCCGTACCTTGAAAAGTACCACAACAAGTTACTGACTACCGTCTTAGCCATGCCGTTTTTCATGGGGTATGCATCGGGGTATCTAGTGGCAACATCCATGATGGTTAACAAAAATTTATTACCAGCCTTTGTGGGAGGGAGGGGACCAACCATGTCAACAACAATCTTACTAAAAGGTGGCCCAATTACAGGAATAGGGTGCAACGGAGCTTTAGGAATAACTTGGTTTGGTTTCCCGACCCGTTGACAAATATCACATGAGTTTATCCAGGACTGCACATGAGACTTCATCCCCGGCCACCAAAACAACTTCCCCAAAGCCGCCACCGTTTTTCTTACCCCCAAATGTCCTGCCAGCGGTGTGTCATGCGCCAAACTCAGTAGGCTATCCCTGCACTCCCGCGGCACCATCAACTGGTCCACTACCCCGGACCCCTTTTTCCAGCTACGGTTAGGGTCTTGAAAACGCCGATACAGGATGCCATCTAAATAAAAAAAATCTCCCGGCTGTGCATCACCGTCCTCGTCGAGCTCCACAGCTCCATTAGCACACGTTTGGAGCTCAGGGTCCTCCAGCTGCAACCGACGTATATCTGAGGGTGCCAAGCGATCTAACTGCTCCCGGAGCAATGCATGACCCTCCCCGATACTGAGCTGCTCCCTCTGTCTCTCTCGATGTTCATAACGTTGCTGTCGTGGAGACTCGTCATGCCCAGCCTCGTCACTCTCGATGACAGGCCCAGGGGCTACTCCAGAACTAAGTAATGGTGCTAATACTGAATCACCCAGGAGAGCCGCCGAGTCAAAACTCTTAAAACCAACTCCAGCTTTAGCCTCCTCCTGTTGATCGTTCCTCTGCTGGTCTGAAGACGGAGGACTAGGCTGTGACACTTTAGCTGCCCGAGCTCGGGTGACAGCACACGCCATGGGTTGTGCCTGGCACCGCTCGACCCACTCTCGCTCTTCCCTACTCACGTCGGCCGGCCTCTCGGCAACGACTAAGGGTAGAACCTCAGAAGCGGGCATTGCAAAGTCGTTGCCGAGAAGAAGGTCGACGCCCTCCACTGGCAGTTTCTCCACAATCCCAACATCCAATTCACGTGCCACACCATCCACCTCCAACTCCAACCGCACCAGCGGGTATGACCGAGTTGCATTAATACCCTGCACCACCACCACCCGAGCCGCATTTATAGGGTAGCCAGTCAAGTTTTTCATCAAAGTCTGGGAAGCACCTGTATCACGCAAGACCTCTACTCCATGCTTGCGCCCCGCCCACATCACGCAACCCCGTCCTCTATGGTCGCAAAAAACATCCTGAGCAGGGTTCGAGCCTCCCAGGTGCTTCTGCATTGGCTGTGCCTCAGCCTCTGACGAACTGCCCCGGGCAAACTCAGAAGGCTTCAGAGACACACCAATGTTGCAGGCCAAAGACACAGCTGCTGTAGGTGGTTTGCTAGGACAGACTCTTGCAAAGTGCCCCTTTTTATGACATTGATAACACTCTAACTCCCCTTTGGGCTTCCCTTGGTACTGGGAAGGGCCCGGCCCCTTCTTAAATGGGACGGTGCTAGTCTTGTGGTCAGTCTTGGTATCATAACTCTTGTACTTGTTTGCATAAGATATATTACTAACTCGGGGGGGTGGGGCGTCACGCCCCTTGTTACCTGCCTCACTACGCTGGGCAGACCCGCACCCACGAATTAATGATAGCCGGAGGTCAGCCATCTCAGCTGCCTCCTGTAGAGTTTTAGGGTTCTTTTCTTTAATAGTTAAAGTCATATCTGCACCAGTACACTTATAAAACTGCTCGAGCAGAAACAGCTCAGTCAACTGTTCGGCCGTCTCAGCTTTCTCAGAACGTGTACAGTTTGCAAGTGCATCTTTTAAGTCCCGGGCATGTTCAAGAAAGGTCGCCTCCCTAGTCTTTGTAACACCCCGAAACTTCAATCGATATGTTTCTGGTTGCAACTCGTATGCCCGTAGGACAGCTCTCTTCAATTCTGGGTAGTCAATGCAAGACTCTAAAGGCAGTGCATCATAAGCCTTCAGACCCTTACCCGTAAGTCTTGAGGAGACCAGAGCTGCCCACTTCTCTTCAGGCCAATTATGCTCCCTACACTTCTTCTCAAAACGATTAAAAAATTCTGTGACTTCAGTTTCACTAAATGCCGGCACCAATTTGACTAAGTGAGACAAGGACTGTTCTCTTACTTGGCCCTCCCGGCCCATCCGAATCCCTGTCAACTCTGCACGAGTCTTATCTAAGTCTATCTGAGCACGATATTTCTCTGAGTCGTACCTAAGCTCAGCCTCGTGCCTCCTAGTCTCATTCTCCGCCTCAATCTCATGCCTCCTAGTCTCATTCTCCTGCCTCCTAGACTCATTCTCCATTTTAGCAAGCTCGAGTTTAAATATCATCTCAGGAGACAGGCCGGAAGAGGGAGCTGCCACTACTGAAGGAGGGGGGGCAAGAACTGGGGAACCACCATACGCACCGCCCGAGGGCACTCCAATCTTCCAATTCTCATCCCTCTGTGGGAGAGTGCTAACCTCCGGCAACTGAGTGGACGGCACTGCGGGAGTCGAGTGAGAGGGGATCTGGGGAGGAACCCCCCCAAACGCCCTCTCCTCCGAAACCCCATGTCGCCCACGCAACACCCAGGAAATCAGCTCCCCCTTGGACATCCCTCCTACATTGGATAGACCCAAAACCTTGGCTATCAGGTGCAAGCCATAAACATTCACCCCAGTCAGCCTCTCCTCCGTCACGTGGTACTGCTTACTCACAAAAAGTCTAGCATCCTCCTCACTAGTTACTAACGGCACCTCCTCACTTAGCATCTCTCGCTCCTCGTCAGTACTAGGGCCCGACATACTGAAGTTCACCAAAAAATTCTCGAGACAAAAGTGTTAAACTCCCTTATGCAAGCACTAATTACTAAATTAACTGGAGTCTCTTAAATGCTCTCCTAATTGCCTTACAAAAAAAAAATATTCTTCAATATGTACGCTAAAGTACGAACAAACAAATGTTGTACAACTCTGCAAAAATTATACTGTTCACAAAATCCTAAGCAAGGTCGCCATTTGTTACGACCGGGCACTCGGGTACACTAGGGCTCTTACACAGGACTCGAGTATGGCTCGCTGCCACAACGGAAACACACGATCCCAACCCCAGAGTACTGCCAGCCGAACAAAAAACGCCACTACCCTCCAGAGTTCTATCTGCTATAACGGGGTATACAAGAACTCGGTACTAGCGTTTCACACAACAGACTAATAACAAGACGGGAGTTATCTAGTCTGGTCAACAATCAAACAAAGAAGAAAGTACTACAACACTAAAGAATAGTGTTGGCCGAAGCCGAAGTAATCCACCCTTGAACTAAGAACTTAAGAAGTCCTCCACCCTCTACTTCGGATCGGCACTATTACGTTACGTTAAACAATAGTCCTCGAGCATCAAGCAAGGAATCTTCTGATAAGTTAGATGCTTCTCGAATACTCATAAGAAGTAAGTATCGGATTTTGAACAGCAATTTAATGAATAACTCACTGGTAATTAAAGGCTTTAAATTGACATAAGAAGAATTATAAGAATAAGCAATAGGATATGGCAAACATTAAGAAGGAGTACTCCGACAATGCACTGGCAATAGCCTACTAAGATTGTGCTCGGGGGCCACTAATCTCTGAAGTAGCTAGGCGTGCCACACATGAAATCAATAGTGCTTAAACAATAATATACATAAGGAGAAGCTTCAATACTATACTGTATCTGCTGGTCGAGCAAAGTCTAGCTGGGATATCTAAGGTTAAGAGACAATGGCTGAGCAAGCGGCTCGTAGCCTAGCGAGGTCCTTAAGACTGTGCGGCCAAATTACGGTAATTGACGGGATGCTCTCTTGAGAGATCCAGATCACTAGTATCTGGTTCTCTCCTGGCGATCCTCTCAAAGTCAAGCAAATGAGATAGCACAGTGTTGGGTGGCACAGGCAAAAGCCCTCACTCGCAACACAGTGCTAAACTCCCACGGTACACAGTCAGAAAGACCACCTAGGCGTTCCACGTCTCCGTTGCAATTGTACTGGTTCAACCGCAACCTAGTACTCATAGGAAATCACAACTCAGAAACCCTATCCCAGTCTAGCATTACCTAAACCAGCAGAAAACAGGAACATGAATAATAGTACACAGGGAAATACATATACGAGTGCAACAAACATCAATCAATCCTATTCTAGTTAACCCTTCCAAAAATAGGCTATCTAACAGGCACTTATCTCGTGAGAACTCAAGCGATAATACTTTGGCTGACTAAATCTGCACCAAAGGGGTCATGGAGGTTAAACAGGGACGAGAAGAGGAGAAGATAGGCTGTTCAGAGAGTAGAGAAAGTTCACATCAGTCGGAAGAATATGGATAGTTGCAAGGGATATGAGAGGTCGCTTTGCCTGATGAGTTCTGAGGAAAATGCGGCGGGACCTCCCTTTTTATACTCGGCCCTGTAGCGAGCATATCGCCAACACTAAGGACCGCCCACTGGCAATCATGACGTCATATTCTCTCTCAATCTGGGATCGACAAAGAACTTCCCACGCGCTGAAAGGGAGGAAGGGAGGAGGGAGGAAGGAATTAGGCCTACCGGCCCGCGTGGCGCACTCACTGACCCCCCGCCACGTAATATCTCTCTCTCTCTCCTCTCATCATTACATACAAGTCCCACACACAATACTTATATCTAATGATATAAAATAGAACTCGTTGACTTAGAAGAAAACAAAATACATAATGATAATACTTATAGTACAACGGTTCACATAAACTGAGTTAGGAAACTCTACACAGACTACAGCCAAAGTTCCTGCCCTGACGATCCTAGCGAGAGTGGGGCCTGACTGGGCGTTCTGTACAGCATGCTCATACTCGACATGCGTCACATCTGTACTTAAATATATCCTTGAGAGCCGGGAGAGACTTATAGGTTGCATGGCAGCGGCAGGTAATAACTTGGTTAATGCACAGGCGGTCATGAAGCACCAGTATGACGCCAAGGTGAAGCTTCGGGAGTTTTCGGTGGGTCAGGAGGTAATGTTGCTTTTACCTTTGCCTGGACACCCCCTTTCTGCCAAGTTTATTGGGCCGTATGTGGTGGCTAAGAAACTGTCCGACCTTGATTATCTCGTTGCAACACCTGACCGTAGAAAAAAACATCAGTTATGTCATGTTAACCTCATGAAAGAGTATGTGAGACGCCCCTCAGAGCCTCTCACTGTCCCTGTGCTGGCCTGCAGCGGCCAGGGTGGAGAAGGAGGTGGGGACAGTCATGCTGCTGAGGAGGATAGCTGGGACTGCGTCATTTCCGCGGAACAGTGGGCGGGGAATACTGAACAAGAGGCTAGGCAAGCTGTAAGTCACCTGCCTGAGCACCAGGGTGCTGCTGTCCTAGGCCTGTTCAGGTCATACCCCTCTGTTTTCGCCGAACACCCAGGTCTCACTACTCAGGTAACGCACGACGTGGACGTCGGTGATAATGTGCCCTTCAAGTCAGTGCCCTACCGTGTGCCCCCGGTAAAGTTGCCAGCTTTACGGGAGGAGTTAAAGTACATGGTTGAGAGAGGGATGATCACTGAAGGTTATGTGAAGTGGACATCACCCGTCACGTTGCAGCCAAAACCTGACGGCAAGGTGCGGTTCTGCATAGATTTTCGTAGGCTAAATGGCTTGACCACTACCAACCCTTACCCTTTGCCTCGAGTTGACGACAGCGTGGACAAGATAGGGAATGCAAAGTACCTTACTAAAATTGATCTTGTAAAAGGCTACTGGCAAGTACCCCTGTCGGACCGAGCTAAGCAAGTTTGTGGTTTTGTGGTAGATGGCAAGACCTACCAATGTAACGTAATGCCTTATGGGCTTAAGAACGCACCTGCCACGTTTCAGAACCTGATGAACGATATTTGTGACGAAATCCCTAACTGCACGGTCTACCTTGATGACGTGATAGTGTATGATGACGATTTTGAAAATCACCTAAGGCACTTAGAGACCCTGTTTGGGAAGTTGCACGATGCTGGGCTGGTGGTGAACCTGAGGAAGTGCGAGTTTGTAAAGGCTACTGTGCAGTATCTTGGCTTCGTGGTCGGGTTAGGCCGGGTGTGCCCCCCCCTGAGCAAGATACAGGCTATCAATATGTTTCCCAGGCCCACCACTAAGCGCCAGGTCATGCGGTTCCTAGGTATGATAGGCTATTATAGGCGCTTCATCCGGGGATACTCTACTGTCTTAGCACCGTTAACTGATCTACTGTCGAAGTCAGTGAAGTTCTGTTGGGCTGCGGAGTGTCAGAGGGCTTTCGACCTAGTCAAGCACCTGCTGTGTACACATCCGATTTTGAGAGCCCCAGACTTCTCCAGGAGTTTTCAGCTGGCGACTGATGCCAGCGGTGTGGGTGCCGGGGCAGTGTTACTGCAGACTGATTCCGAGGGCTTGGAACACCCAGTGAGCTTCTTTTCTCGCAAGTTTAATTCGGCACAAAGGAATTACTCGACTATAGAGAAGGAGCTTCTTGCTATCGTTTTGTCGCTCAAACATTTCGAAGTTTATGTTCCAGCCTACGGCCCGGTAGTGACGATTTATACGGACCATCATCCCTTGAAATTCCTAAATCAGTTTCACAATCGGAATATGCGGTTGACCAGGTGGTCCCTAATGCTCCAAGAGTATAATCTCAACATTCAGCATATTGCCGGGAGTGAGAACGTGATAGCAGATTGTCTATCAAGGGTTGATGATCCAGGATAGTCGTGCACGGTGTGTGGGTTGAGCAGGAGTAAAATTAGGCTATCAT
>JBAKBP010013309.1:0-63593 GCA_037953745.1 Lithodes maja
GTAAGGTATAGATGAAGTAAGGTATAGATGAAGTAAGGTATAGATGAAGTAAGGTATAGATGAAGTAAGGTATAGATGAAGTAAGGTATAGATGAAGTAAGGTATAGATGAAATAAGGTATAGATGAAGTAAGGTATAGATGAAGTAAGGTATAGATGAAGTAAGGTATAGATGAAGTAAGGTATAGATGAAGTAAGGTATAGATGAAGTAAGGTATAGATGAAGTAAGGTATAGATGAAGTAAGGTATAGATGAAGTAAGGTATAGATGAAGTAAGGTATAGATGAAGTAAGGTATAGATGAAGTAAGGTATAGATGAAGTAAGGTATAGATGAAGTAAGGTATAGATGAAGTAAGGTATAGATGAAGTAAGGTATAGATGAAGTAAGGTTAGAAGTGGAGGTATTGACTGTGAACGTCGGCGAAGTGTGAATGAGGCAAAGCCCTTAAGGGGGTCACCTGCTTTTGTTTTTATCTTTCTCTCCTTTTCTCTCTTTCTCTGACTTTTATCCATTTGGCCCCATTCAGCCAACTGTTTTAAGACGTTTATCCCCATCCAGGTGTCGATTTTTTCCTGACGAGAGATAGCGAGACACCATTGTATGGAAAATCCGGCTTCGCCGGAGAATTTTTTCTATCGAAACATTTACAAATTTAGCTTGGCGTAAAACAAGAGTATATATATGCTGGCTCGCTACCGCTCGCCAAGAAAATATTGACACCTGGATGGGGGTAAACATCTTAAAAAAGTAGGCTGAATGGGGCCGATCATGGATACAAGCCAAAGAGAGAGGGAGAGAAAGAGAAAAAAAAAAAGTGAGGTGGGCTCCCTTAACACCCCAGACCTGCCAAGTAATATAAACGATCCGGCCATGACCAACGCCATCACTAACGCCGCTGTCACACGAGCGTTTTTTTTCCGTCAATTTTCCACGAGCAAGTTTTTTCTCGTAATATTTCGGGACTTTTTCGCACTGGTATCGGGAACTAGACTGAAGGTAGAGTATGTTACCCGGCTGAATTCTGATAAAGTGTCATTTTTTAAGCTTCCAGACCATAATTGCCCGTAATAATTGCTCGAAAAAAAGGCTCGTGTGACTCCGGCTTAACCACAAGTAATCTCTCGCACAGATTATTGTCAAAGTGAAAAATTGACGTAAGTGTATTCGCGGTCAAGGATTGTCAAGCAACTCCACAATTTCGACTTTTTGAATTAGCGTATCGTTTAATCTATATTTGTTATTAATTTCACCACAATACCAAACGCCTCCATTGAAATTAATGAAAGCATATAATTATGTTTCATATTATCATAATTACCACGATGCAGTTAATATTATGTTAGCTTAAGAAAGACCTGACTTAAGGGGAGATTTCCACTTAGGGATTATTTTCTGGACCCATTTCTCCCTCATGTTTAGCCCCATTGCTTTTGATATTTTAAGACGTTCGTTCCATTAGTTTGGCGATTTTAAGAACTTTCACCCATTTATGTCACTCTTAAGACCTTTCGTCCCATGTAGGTGTCGATTTTTCCCTGGCGAGCGATAGCGAGGTATTTCTTTAAGAGGAACCGGCCTTCTGCCGGGAAATTTTTCTACCGAAAAATGTACAAATTTATCTTGAAGGGGGGTCTAGGGGGTGTTTTTCTAAGCTTGATGGAGGTCTAGGGAGGAAACTAAAAACATATATGAATACATTAATTAATAGACCAAACAAACGGCCAGTCTCCCCTTAATAACAGTGTGTCCTAAAATATGTGTGCCAAACCTCAAGCTGGCTTATGTACGTAATTCTAACCATAAACTGCTGCATAAACAAACATTCCAAATCTTAACCTTTGCCTGTTCATTATCAAAAATCTTAACCGTTGTCCGTTCATTATCAAAAATCTTAACCGTTGCCTGTTCATTATAAAAAATCTTAGCCCGTTCATTATAAAAAATCTTAACCGTTGCCTGTTCATTATAAAAAATCTTAACCGTTGCCTGTTCATTATAAAAAATCTTAACCGTTGCCTGTTCATTATCAAAAATCTTAACCGTTGCCTGTTCATTATCAAAAATCTTAACCGTTGCCTGTTCATTATCAAAAATCTTAACCGTTGCCTGTTCATTATAAAAAATCTTAACCATTGCCTGTTCATTATAAAAAATCTTAACCGTTGCCTGTTCATTATAAAAAATCTTAACCGTTGCCTGTTCATTATCAAAAATCTAAACCGTTGCCAGTTCATTATCAAAAATCTTAACCGTTGCCTGTTCATTATAAAAAATCTTAACCGTTGCCTGTTCATTATAAAAAATCTTAACCGTTGCCTGTTCATTATCAAAAATCTTAACCGTTGCCTGTTCATTATAAAAAATCTTAACCATTGCCTGTTCATTATAAAAAATCTTAACCGTTGCCTGTTCATTAAAAAAAATCTTAACCGTTGCCTGTTCATTATAAAAAATCTAAACCGTTGCCAGTTCATTATCAAAAATCTTAACCGTTGCCTGTTCATTATCAAAAATCTTAACCGTTGCCTGTTCATTATAAAAAATCTTAACCGTTGCCTGTTCATTATAAAAAATCTTAACCGTTGCCTGTTCATTATAAAAAATCTTAACCGTTGCCTGTTCATTATAACAAATCTTACCCGTTGCCTGTTCATTATAACAAATCTTAACCGTTGCCCGTTCATTATAAAAAATCTTAACCGTTGCCTGTTCATTATCAAAAATCTTAACCGTTGCCTGTTCATTATAAAAAAAAATCTCCATAAATCTTTTCCCAGCTGTAAAAAAGCTTTCACCTAACATTAATTTATATATTTTACCATATTATAATCAAGATATCCTAATCTTATAAGTTACAATTTCTTTGGAAATATTCTTACTCAGTGTATCTGTTGGAAACTACTTGAAGAACCCATTACAGTGATGTGATAGGACACTAAATAAACCAATCGATATCTCGTTTGATATATAGAATTTTCAGAATGTGTGATGTAAACCTTTTCATGTTTATATATATATATACACAGGTGACGAGAGACCATAGCGATACCAAAGCAACACAGCCGCTATAATAACCCACAACCTTTAGAAATGTGATTGTTACAGAGGCACGCAACCACTAAATACATTTCCAATAGAAGTACAGTACAATAATAATACAATAATACTACAATACTACAATAATAATACAATAATACTACAATAATAATACAATAATAATACAATAATACTACAATACTACAATAATAATACAATAATAATACAATAATACTACAATATTACAATAATAATACAATAATACTACAATAATAATACAATAATAATACAATAATACTACAATACTACAATAATAATACAATAATAATACAATAATACTACAATACTACTACAATAATAATACAATAATAATACAATAATACTACAATACTACAATAATAATACAATAATACTACAATACTACAATAATAATACAATAATAATACAATAATACTACAATACTACAATAATAATACAATAATAATACAATAATACTACAATACTACAATAATAATACAATAATACTACAATACTACAATAATAATACAATAATACTACAATAATAATACAATAATAATACAATAATAATACAATAATACTACAATAATACTACAATAATAATACAATAATACTACACTACTACAATAATAATACAATAATAATACAATAATACTAAATACTACAATAATAATACAATAATAATACAATAATACTACAATACTACAATAATAATACAATAATACTACAATAATACTACAATAATAATACAATAATAATACAATAATACTACAATACTACAATAATAATACAATAATAATACAATAATAATACAATAATACAATAATACTACAATACTACAATAATAATACAATAATACTACAATACTACAATAATAATACAATAATACAATAATACTACAATACTACAATAATAATACAATAATAATACAATAATACTACAATACAATAATAATACAATAATAATACAATAATAATACAATATAGTATTACCCATAATTTCCAATAGAGGTACAGGGAACAGGTAATTCTATCATTATTCGGGTAAATAATAATAATTTTCCATGGAAGAACGATTACATAATCCTATATCACAATACTCACTGTAATAACTACTGACTGCTCATGTAATTCGCAGATATAAGTTTGTGAGACTTTTTTATAAATGGTGGAAATAAGTGCTCCACTAAATGTTCTACGATGCTATCCTATTTTAAACTCTTCTTTTTATTTTTGGTCTGCTATCTCTACTAGAATTAAAGTCCTAACCACCTCGTTTGAATCGTAAGGTCTGTGTGGTCAGTGTATTAATGTAACCCTATGTAACTCTAATTATCTCCGCAACAATTCCCCCATCCCAAGAACCTCATCTGCAATTACTAACAAACCACTCTTGTAAATGTAGCGTTAAATGACCACTGTTTTACCAACGCACGTAGACGTACACGATTTTATAATTATAAAAATATCTTTCGTTGGTTAATTTAAACAATATTGTTTCTTTTAACACCACCAAATTAATATAAACTCTATATAAATACATTGCTGTATTTTGCTCCTTAATTACATATACATCCTGCTGACCAATTATCGATATACTTATATTTTCTATGTGAGTGAAGGAGACAAAAGGCAGAACTGCCTGTGACGAGTGCCTCCCTCAGAGTTGACAGAGTGACAGTCAAAATCAAATGACGCTAGAGCCAAAATGCCTTGACACACGGAGTTTGAAGCAATAAAGTCATAGGAAGAGGGAAAGACTGATTCTGGGAGAGTTCCAAAGCTCAGCTGTTAAATAGAAGAAAGATTGAGAATAACGTTTCACTCTTGGGTTGGAGAGTTGCATAGAGTAGAGGTGGGATTGTGTTCCAAGACGGGTGCTACGTGCTCTACGAAGAAGAGGTGGTATACAGAGAGAGTTCTGAGGAACACCGATTATTGTAATAGCGGTAGTATAGTTAGAGTGATACAACATTGCGGCGAAGAGAAAGAGACTGCTGAGAATTGGTGAGTGGACGTGAGTTAATGAGACGTAAGGCTTTCCTTTCTACTTTGTCTAGAAGTGCTGTGTGAGAAGATTCTCCCCACACGTGTGAACAATACTCAATACATGGACGCACTGTGGTGCCCCTGTACAGAACAAGAAGCTGCACAGGAAGTAAAAAAAAAGCCCGGAGGCGGTTGAGCACACCCAGCTTGTGAGAAGCTGTTTTAGCAAGAGTGGTATTATAATCTTCCCAAGAGAGAGCGGAAGAAAACGAACACCAACATATTTTAGAGAAGATGAAGGATTAATTTGTATGTTGTTGAAGAGTAAGTCATAGTTTTCTGGAAGGGGGCGACGAGTAGACGGATGGAGGAATAATTTGAGTTTTGGAAGCACTGAAAGTAACAATGTTTTCTCTTCCCCAATTATAAATAGTAGAGAAATCAGAAGATAGGTGCTTTATGGCTTCCTTACGTGAGTTTTGGAGTTCCTGCTGTGAATGATGTTGTGGAAGGCTAGTGGAATAGTGTAATGTAGAGTCATCATATGAGTGAATGGGGCTGGAGGTGCAATTGAGAAGGTTGTTAATGAATAGTAGGAAGATAATTGGAGATAGGACAGAACCCTGAGGAACAACCGGAGTTGATAGGTTGAGGAAGTGAACGGTGGCCGTCCACAACTGCAACTATATGGAACGGCCGGAAAGGACATTAGAGACAAAGGCACAGATGGAGGGATAGAAACAGAAGGAGGGTAGTTTGGAAATGAGGGATTTGTGCCAGACTCTACCGAAGTCCTGGATGGATAATGACCAAGAGTTAGCAAGATAGGAAAGAAGATCACCAGTAGAACGGCCCTTAAGGAAGCCATATTGGCGGTCTGAGAGTAGGTTATGGGAAAATAAATGCTTAAGAAATCAGCTGTCTAAAGTATAATCCAAAATATGCTGGCTCGCTATCGCTGGCCAGGTGGAAATCGACACCTGGGCGAGGATAAACGTCTTAAAACTGTAGGCTGAATGGGGTCGAATGGCTACTACCCAGAAAGAAAAAAATGCGGGTCGGTCCCCTTAAGGGGAGATATCCACTTGAGGGTCTTTTTTCTTGGCCCCTTTCTCCCTCATGTTTAACCCCATTGCTTTTGAGATTTTAAGACGTTTGCCCCATTAGTTTGGTGATTTTTAAGAATTTCCGCCCCATTCTGTCAATTTTAAGACCTTTCGTGCCATTTAGGTGTCGATTTTATCCTGGCGAGCGATAGCGAGCCTGTAATTTAAGAGTAATCGGTCTTCGGCCGGGACATTTTTCTACCGAAAAATGTACAAATTTATCTTGAAAGGGGGTCAAGGGGGTGAAATTTTAAGATTGCTGGAGGAGTAGGAAACAAACTAGAAACCTCCCCTTAAGTCAATAACACACCGTCTGACCAAACATTGAAATACTTTGCCATATTCTGTTCCTTAGTAGAAATAAAACCACCCGACCAAACATCGATACACTTGGCTATATGCTTTTCATCAAGCCGGTATCACACGAGCGCTATTTCCCTCAACATTTATCCTCGACACTGGTCTGGCAGCTTATGAGGTCAACATTTACAATATTTCGGTTACCTAGATGCATCTATCACCAGTCTAGTTTCCGATACCAGTGTAAAGTATTCCAGAAATGTTGCCAGAAGAATGTTGATCATCGAATGTTGACTATAAAAGCTCTCGTGTGATACCGGCTTTTAGTAAATATAAATCCATCTGAGGACACATAGATATGCTTTGCTGTATTTTGCTTCCTTGGAAACAAAAAATAATATGGGTAATTATCGACATATTGGGCTATATTTACAGTAGTAGTCGGTGGTGTGGTAGCCCGAGTTCGAATCCCGGGACGACCATATGCTTTCATTAGTTTGTTCAAGTGCATTGGGGTTTGTAATTGATGATTAATGTTAAGAACGGGGTGTTACTTAAAATATAACCTCGTCTGGGATAATATCAACATACTGTACTTGGTAATATTTAGTTCGACAAAATTCGATATACTTAGCTAAATATACTGAGCAAAATTCGATATACTTAGCTAAATATACTGACCAAATATAGATGGACAGTCGCGCTAATAACTATGTCTCGGCACCAATAATGTCTTGATCATTAATTTGTATCAGCAATATTTACACATGATTTCTTCTTTTTGAGTGAGATATACAAACATGTTCCTACACTAACCCACCCTATTCAACATCTGACAGACATTAATACAGCACAGAGCAAGCCAAACGTATTGCCAGCTGGGACATGACTTACAGGTTCCTACACTAACCCACCCTATTCAACATCTGACAGACATTAATACAGCACAGAGCAAGCCAAACGTATTGCCAGCTGGGACATGACTTACAGGTTCCTACACTAACCCACCCTATTCAACATCTGACAGACATTAATACAGCACAGAGCAAGCCAAATGTAATGTCAGCTGGGACATCACTTACAGGTGCCTACACTAACCCACCCTATTCAACATCTGACAGACAATAATACAGCACAGAGCAAGCCAAAAGTAATGACAGCTGGGACATGACTTACAGGTTCCTACACTAACCCACCCTATTCAACATCTGACAGACAAAAATACAGCACAAAGCAAGCCAAAAGTAATGACAGCTGGGACATGACTTACAGGTGCCTACACTAACCCACCCTATTCAACATCTGACAGACATTAATACAGCACAGAGCAAGCCAAAAGTAATGCCACCTGGGACATGACTTACAGGTTCCTACACTAACCCACCCTATTTAACATCTGACAGACATTAATACAGCATAGAGCAAGCCAAACGTAATGACAGCTGGGACATGACTTACAGGTTCCTATACTAACCCACCCTATTTAACATCTGACAGACATTAATACAGCACAGAGCAAGCCAAACGTAATGACAGCTGGGACATGACTTACAGGTTCCTATACTAACCCACCCTATTTAACATCAGACAGACATTAATACAGCACAGCGCAAGCCAAACGTAATGACAGCTGGGACATGACTTACAGGTTCCTATACTAACCCCCCCTATTTAACATCTGACAGACATTAATACAGCACAGAGCAAGCCAAACGTAATGCCACCTGGGACATGACTTACAGGTTCCTATACTAACCCACCCTATTTAACATCCGACAGACATTAATACAGCACAGAGCAAGCCAAACGTAATGACAGCTGGGACATGACTTATTAGCGCGACTGTACTAGGCTATATGTTGTTGTTCCCTGCATTAAATATACGACCTCCAGAACTAATCACCTTGCCTTCACTAAAATTCAAGAACAACCCCGCCTTGCCCAGGTTGCTGTTAAGGGGGGTCACCTGCTTTTGTATTTCTCCTTTTCTCTCGTTCTCTGGCTTGTATCCATTCGGCCCCATTCAGCCTACTGTTTTAAGAAGTTTATGCACATTCAGGGGTCCATTTCTTCCTGGCGAGCGAAAGCGAGCCAGCATCTTATGGAGAAATCCGGCTTTGCCGGAGACATTTCTCTAACGAAAAATGTAAAAATTCAGCCTGCTGTCAATCACATTTAAAATAAAAATAAAAAAAATCGACACCTGGATGGGGGTAAACGTCTTAAAACAGTAGGCTGGATGGAGCCGAATGGATACAACCCAGAAAGAAAGGGAGAGAGATAAACAAAATAACCAGGTGGGCCCCCTTAATAAATCAAGAGCAATTATAAAACCTGATACAGTTAGTTACCTGCTTGGGTCCGGCCTCGCAGCTACCCCCGGTCTAGGCTACCTGGGAGAAATTAGAAAAGATAAATGGTAGAAAATGTTAGAAAATGTGTCTAATATGGCTTTAGGCATTTACCCTTAACCCTTTCTGTACCCACAACGTATTTTTTATATCATTTTAGCTATATTTAGACGATTTTGTGAAGCTTAGGAAGGATATGTGATAGCTAAAAGGAATAATTGAGTAGTTTGTAACCGTTTTATTTATCCCAGGCTGTACAAAATCGTCTAATAGTCGCCAGCGTATAATGACAAGTACATCCCCGGTACAGAAGGGGTTAATTTCCCCTCATTAAACTATTATGTGCAGTTGAGGTCATTTGCAAACAGGTCAGTATCCTGGGTAAATCTGAGGATATGAATATTTTCTAACGCAACACAGATTCATTCTTTGCGGTTCAATATACACATAGCATGTTTTGTCATGTTTACATTTTTCGGTAGAAACATGTCCCGGCCGAAGGCTCGCTATCGCTCGCCAGGAAAAAATCGACACCTAAAGGGCACGAAGGGTCTTAATATTGACACACAAATGAGGCGAAAGGTCTCAAAATCGCCAAACTAACGGAACGAACGTCTTAAAACCTCAAAACTAATATGCTAAAAATGAGGGAGAAGGGGGTCCAGAAAAAGCGAGTAGTACCCCTGAACCTTAGTAGAATTATTGAGCTGTCGGTGTGACTAAGTATTCAGTCATCAATGGTATAATTTAAACACCACAATAACTTTATCTCATCTTTTAAATCAACGCAACTTAAGGGGAGGTATTTAGTTTGTTCCCTACGTTTTCATCAAACTTTAAATTACACCCCCTAGACCCCCTTTCAAGATAAATTTGTACATTTTTCGGTAGAAAAATGTCCCGGCCTGAGGCCGGTTGCTCTTAAATTACAGGCTCGCTATCGCTCGCCAGGAAAAAATCAACAACTAAATGGCACGAAAGGTCTTAAAAGTAACATAAATGGGGCAAAAGTTCTTAAAATTGCCAAACTAATGTGGCGAACGTCTTAAAATCTCAAAAGCAATGGGGCTAAACATGAGGGAGAAAGGGGTAATGAAAACAATCCCTCAAGTGGAAATCTCCCCTGGGACAGTGGCTGTTTTTTGGGTCTATTAATTAATGTATTCATTTATTTGTTTAGTTCCCTCGCTAGACCTCCATCAAGCTTAGAAAGAAAAAATTCAATATGAATTTGTACATTTTTCGGTAGAAAAATGTTCCGGCCGAAGGCCAGTTCCTCTTAGAATTACAGGCTCGCTATCGCTCGCCATGAAAATATCGACACCTAAATTGCACGAAAAGTCTTAAAATTGACAAAGAAATGGGGCGAAAGGTGTTAAAATCGCCATAATAATGGGCCAACCGTCTTAGATTTTCAAAACTAATGGGGCTAAACACAAGGGAGAAAGGGGTCCAGAAAAACAAGCACTACCCCCTTAAAATCTTGTTAACCCTTTCAAGCTCCAATACGCATTTTTTTTTTCTATTTTCTGGTCATCATTAGACGATTTTATTCAGATTAGGAAGGGTGTACGGAAGTCAGAGGGTTAATTAAGATAGTCTTTACCTTTTTTTAATACCCACAGATACTTCCTAAGCTGCATAAAATCGTTTCTAATGATAGCCAAAATAAACTGCTAAAACGCGTCAGAGCTTCAAAGGGTTAAGCTGCCTGAATAAATCCTGTAATTATGGACACCTGTGTTATCGGGTGTGTTTAAGGGGAGGTATTTAGTTTGTTCCCTAGACCTCCATCAAGCTTAAAATTACACTCCCTTGAGTCCCTTTCAAGATAAATTTGTACATTTTTCGGTAGAAAAATTTCCTGGCCGAAGGCCGGTTCCTCTTAAATTACAGGCTCGCTATCGCTCGCCAGGATATAATCGACACCTGAATTGCGCGAAAGGTCTTAATATGGGGTGAAAGTTCTTAAAATCGCTAAAGTAATGGGGCAAACGTTTTATAATATCAAAAGCAATGAAGCTAAACATGAGGGAGAAAGGGGTCAACAAAAATATCCCTCAAGTGGAGATCTCCCCTTAAAGGTGGGGGCTCATGGGTTGAGGTAAACATGGACAAATAATCGTCAACCTGCATATAATTATCTTGTAAAATGCAATGTCACTGAAATAATGATTAACAATGGTATATAGGATTTTGCGGATCGTCTATACCGGGCCTGTGACGTCATAGTGACGTCACAGGCCCGGTATAGACGATCCACAACATCCTTTATACCTTTGTTAATAATTATTTCTGTGCCATTGCATTTTGCAAGATAATAATGTACAGCTTGGCGATTATCATTCCATGTTTATCTCAACCCATGCGCCCCCACCTTTAAAAAACAAAATGTCAGTGTGGTTCTATTTACGACAACGACTCCGTAGGCTTCCTTATCCTATCAAACTCCCCCCCCCCCCACCCCACCCCCCCATACTAGTATATACTCACTATCCTTATGCTGCCAGTCAGGATTTCACTCTTACGAATTAAAGTTATGGGGGGTCACAGGCTTTTTTTTTTATATCTTTCTCTCCTTTTCTCTCTTTCCTTGGCTTGTATCCATTCAGCCCCATTCAGCCTATTGTTTTAAGACGTTTATCCCCATCCAGGTGTCGATTTCTTCCTGGCGAGCGATAGCGAGCCAGCATTGTATGGAGAAATCCGGCTTCGCCGGAGAAATTTTTCTATCGAAAAATGTATAACTTTAGCTTGCTGTCAAAACAAAATATATATATTGCTGGCTCGCTACCGCTCGCCAGGAAAATATTGACACCTGGGTGGGGATAAGCGTCTTCAAACAGTAAGCTGAATGGAGCCGAATGGATACAAGCCAGAAAAAGAGAGAAAAGGAGAGAGAGAAAAAAAGCGAGGTGGGCTCCCTTAACAGTAAGACTTCCTCATTTAATCCTCTCCATGCTCCTGATTTATGGGGAGATCTCCACTTGAGGGATTTTTTCTTGACCCCTTTCTCCCTCATGTTTAGCTTCATTGCTTTTGATATTATAAAACGTTTGCCCCATTACTTTAGCGATTTAAGAACTTTCACCCCATATTAAGACCTTTCGCGCAATTCAGGTGTCGATTATATCCTGGCGAGCGATAGCGAGCCTGTAATTTAAGAGGAACCGGCCTTCGGCCGGGAAATTTTTCTACCGAAAAATTTACAAATTTATCTTGAAAGGGACGTCCCTCAAGGGGGTGTAATTTTAAGCTTGATGGAGGTCTAGGGAACAAACTAAATACCTGTCGGTTTTCTTCTTAAGAGTCACTACTTTCAACTGTTCGTACATTCTTTCTCGTGTGTTTTTGTGTTCGATCGTGGCTTCCAGATAACCGTATTCACCCACGATATTCTGTACGCTGCAATTAGGCCAGAATGCTTGACCACTAATGTCTATAGCTCAAACAGAACTAGTGTGTAATCGAGCTAATTTGGGAAGAATCAGCCAGGGAATACGTGTGGAAATATTATACAGCCTATTTTCTCAAACCCTTTTTCAGATATATATACAGTAAAATCCGTTCATTCTAGAGGTTGGGCAGAAATCGTAACTCCTAACCTCTCATAACTCAAAAAGGACTAGAGTCATCGAGCTAATATTTCTACCAAACGGGAAGACTCGGCCAGGGAATGTGTGTGTAAATTGACGGCTCATTTGCTCCAGCCCTTTTTGAGTTACAGAGGTTAGAGGTTTATGATTTCTGCCCAACCTAAAATGAACGGACTATAGGTTAGGGATCAACATTTTTGGGTCTAATTTAAGGGGAGATTTCCACTTAAGGGATTTTTTTCTTTACCCCCTTCTCCCTCATGTTTGGCCCCATTGCTTTTGAGATTTTCAGACGTTCGCCCCATTAGTTTGGCGATTTCAAGAACTTTCACCCAATTTATGTCACTTTTAAGACCTTTCGTCCCATTTAGGTGTCGATATTTTCGTGGCGAGCGATAGCGAGCCTGCAATTTAAGAGGAATCGGCCTTCGGCCGGGACATTTTTCTACCGAAAAATGTACAAATTTATCTTGAAAGGGGGTCAAGGGGGTGTAATTTCAAGCTTGATGGAAGTCTAGGAAACGCACTAAAAACCTCCCCTTAACCTCTTCTGTACCGGGGACGTCCTTTTCACTATACTCTGGCATCTATTGGCAGATTTAATTCAGCTTAGGAAGGGCGCATATCAATGAAAAGACTAAATAAAGACTCTCTCGATCATTCCTTTTAGCTGTCATAATTATATCCTTCGTAAGTTTCATAAAATCATTGTCGACATGTAGCTGAAATATACTTAAGGGGAGAAGGGACGTTTTTCTGGTCCCCTTTCTCCCTCGTGTTAAGCCCCATTTGCTTTGAGATTCTTAGACGTTCGGCCCATCAGTTTGGCGATTTTAACACCTTTCACCCCATTTCGTTGTACATTTTAAGACCTTTCGTGCTATTCAGGTTTTGATTTTTCCTGGCGAGCGATAGCGAGCTTGGAATTCTTATAGGAGCCGGGACATTTTTCTACTGCAAAAATTTACCAATTTACCTTGAAGGGGGGTATAATGGGCGTTTTTCTAAGCTTGATGGAGGTCTAGCGAGTAAACTAAGAAATAAAGGAAGAAATGAAATAATAGACCAACAATACGGCCCATAGACCAACAATACGGCCCATAGACCAACAATACGGCCCATAGACCAACAATACGGCCCATAGACCAACAATACGGCCCATAGACCAACAATACGGCCCATAGACCAACAATACGGCCCATAGACCAACAATACGGCCCATAGACCAACAATACGGCCCATAGACCAACAATACGGCCCATAGACCAACAATACGGCCCATAGACCAACAATACGGCCCATAGACATCACTGGTACTGGAAAGGATAATGCATAGGCTGAACTTCCATTGTCTTGGCCAATTCTTGTCTCTCCAGTAGCATCACTTTGATTTCAGTAATGTTAAGGGGAGGTATTTAGTTTGTTCCCTAGACCTCCATCAACCTTAAAATTACACCCCCTCGAGTCCCTTTCAAGATAACTTTGTACATTTTTCGGGAGAAAAATGTCCCGGCCGAAGGCCGGTTCCTCTTAAATTACAGGCTCGCTATCGCTCGCCAGGATAAAATAGACACCTGAATTGAACGAAAGGTCTTAATATGGGGTGAAAGTTCTTAAAATCGCTAAACTAATGGGGCAAACGTTTTATAATATCAAAAACAATGGGGCTAAACATGAGGGAGAAAGGGGTCAAGAAAACAATCCCTCAAGTGGAGACCTCCCCTTAACGCGTGACCCCTTTAATTGGACGACAATTTAATTACTTTATTTGTGCTACCGTAGGATTAATTTAGTCAGCTTGGAAAATATCTCTAGAAATTAAATGGTTATAGATGACCTCGATTAACTCTACAACTGACGGATCCTTCCTAACTTGAATAGAAGAGTTTCGACGTAGTTAGAAAAGAGGAATCCTTTACAAGCTTTTACGTACATAAATATAAATTACAATCACAAACAATTAACAAACACCAAGGAAATGAATAACTAACAGTCATATAAAGGATCCATAAGTGATTCGTTCATTACCATACTGCAGCAGTTTATAACATATTGGAGTATTCTTCTGAATGTTAAGGTTTAATCTGAAATTATATATAATCGTGAATTCATAACAATAAAGACGTTTATTGGAACCTTGAAACCTTTAGTGTAACTTGATTTACTAATAGTTTAAATTTATAATCATCTATCTATAGTCATGTTTATCTTTCTAAATAATTGCTGCCGTTAAGTTTAGCAATACTTTAAACACAAACGTTTTCTCCGAGATAGCTTGTGAACTTGTTCTTTAATCTGATTAAGAGCTTAATTATTCTTCAATGCTTAAAAGCAACATTCGTGTACACACACACACACACACACACACACACACACACACACATATGTATATTATATTATCATACCGTATGTATATTTTATATATATATATATATATATATATATATATATATATATATATATATATATATATATATATAAAGAAGGTAGAAGGTGTAAGGGTATGTGAAAATGTCAAACCGAAAGCACTGATTAGGTTAGGTTGTAGGTAGACACTGAACTTCATTGGGATTCGAGTAAGTACAAGGAGTGAACTTTACAAGCCTACTGTACATAATTACATAGCAACCAAAGGGATGCGCGTGGTTCAAACCCTAACCACCTTCCACAGTTGTTGATGGAGGAACATTTGATTGGCTAGGAAGACGGATTAAGGGGAGACTGACCGTTTGTTTGGTCTATTAATTCATTTATTCATATATTTTTGTTAGTTTCCTCCCTAGACCTCCATCAAGCTTAGAAAAACACCCCCTAGACCCCCATTCAAGATAACTTTGTACATTTTTCGGTAGGAAAATATGCCGGCCGAAGGCCGGTTCCTCTTAAAATTGCAGGCTCGCTATCGCTCGCCAGGAAATAGTCGACACCTAAATGGCACGAAAGGTCTTAAAATTGACAACGAAATGGGGCGAAAGGTGTTAAAATCGCCAAACTACTGGGCCGAACGTCTTATAATCTCAACACTAGTGGGGCTAAACATCAGGGAGAAGGGGGTCCAGAAAAACAGTCTGCCTCCCCTTAAACCTTTGCTATATTATTCAAGACCCAAATGTCGGTAGTATAGGCATGGTGATCTTTGGGAGGGAGGGAGGGAGGGAGGGGAGAGGTAATTGGTGAGGGAGTGGGGCTGAAGAGGAAGGAGCTGTGGGTAATTACTGCAGGGTATCGCTGGCTCAAGGTTGTACACACACACACACACACACACACACACACACACACACACACACACACACACACACACACACACACACACACACACACACACACACACACACACACACACACACACAGCCCGTAGCCTAGTAGGTAGCGCTCTCGTCTCACACACGAGGGATCGGGGGTTCAATCCCCCGGCCGGGCGGAGACAAATTGGGCTTGTCTCCTTTCATGTGTTAGCCTCAGTTCACTTAGCTGTAAATAGGTACCTGGAATAAGTGGACGACGTTGTGACGTCCCATCTGGGGTTGGCAAAAATGGTACAAGGCGAGATGGGTATCATATGGTTCACCTAAGCTACTGGTCAACCTAAGCCTTCGGGTGAGACTGGTACCGTAGTGAGAATGGTACCATACAGATTAACCCTAAGCCTTCGTTTCCAGATGTCGCCAATTGGCTAAAATACAGACTACACACACATCCACAGCCATTCCAACGATACATAAACACTTAACATGCATTTCACGCAATACATTCCCAGTTAAGGAGGCGCGATAATAATGAGCTTAGCTCGCATTGCGTGGATTCCCCTTGACGAAAACAAGCAAGTGAATAACACACACACAATCATACATACACACACACACACACACACACCATACACACACACACACACACACACACACCATACACATCATACATACACCATACACACACATCATACATACACCCACACACACACACCATACACACACACACACATACACATACCATACACATCATACATACACCATACACACTGTTACGGCTGGATCGGCAATAAATATTCGGGATTCTTGATCGTAGGACAGAAATGGCTTAAGTGACAACGACACGCTCGATTCCAGTCCCAAATACTATATGCTCCAGACAACAAAAGCACCAACGCCCTACAGAGTTATCGTCTACGGTAACGAGGTACCTTAACTCGGCGAAAGTGTACAACAGGGGTAGGCTATGAGGCTAAACTCCCGCAGACATTTATAGGTTACGTTATTACTAAAGAAATGCAATACTCAAGAAACTACGTTAATATTAAGCCTCTAATAATGTAGAATAGAAGCAGGCTAAAGGTATGACAGTGAAATGCTAAATGACAAATGTACACGCCTACTTGAAAGCTCGTGCACTACACTAACTGTCCCCTACACTAGCATGTAGCATACAAGATGTTCATGATCCAGTAGATACCTAATAATACACATGGGAGGAACATAAATAGTAGTCACTTATTATAATAATGAATCTATACTTGGAATAACTAAAAGGTTGCAGGCAACAGTACTGCGCCGGTAGCCTACTACCGCATAGGCTACTTCGCTTCTCTCACTCTGTCTCCCCTCCGAGTCCGTATGCGCCCTACGCAACAGAACTCCGGACACAGCAGCAAAACGACAGTGCAGTTAATTGATACATGAAAGTATTAATAGTGTTGTCTTGTGTGTGAGTAATGTGTATTGTAAAGGGTTATAGACATATACTTAAAGAGAGCTGCAATGCATAGTAAAATAAAGATATATCCCACTCATCATCCCCATGTGTTCTCGCTAGCAGGCCAAGTCACAGGAACAACGAGTCCCAGCACCGAAAGCGAGAACCCAGATAAAGACTGTAGAGAACACAAGGACAGATAAATTACGTTACTCTACTATACCGGCACTACGAGCGAGCTGTAGTCTCGGGTGCTACACTCGCTCCTGGCTCGGTATGCAAATCAAGGCCAAGTCCTCGTCCCTCTACAGACAACTCCTGGGCATGGTCGGGCTCTTACACATGGCACCAGTCTAGTCACAAATGGGATGGTGAGCGGGGCATATAACTCGTGAACATGTAGAACGTTCACCAACTATCCTCATCAAGAAGATCGCTGTTCACATTAACCCCTTAAATCTAATACATGTAAATATATGCTTGTCCTAAGAGTAATACGAGAGGTGAGTGCTGAAACTCCTTTAGGACCTCAAGGGAAGGTTATGCATTTAAATAGAGAGAAGAATGAAATGAGAGTAATGTCGTCAGAGAGAAAGAGTGCAACCGTGAGAAATTGGGAGAGAGGGCAAGGGATGTTAGAATCTCAAAGGTTCTAGGCAACCTGGTCATGGAACACGCAGCCAGCCTCCAGGCAATGTGCTGTACGACAACATGGGCCCAGCCCAAGCAGCGTAGGCAGGCAGCAATGGACTACCAACCCTGTCGCGCCTAGCTATAAGCGCAAGGCTGCCAACCAGTCCATACGTCTGGCAACCCACCCGGCCAGTAGCGTGGCGCGTTGCTACCCTCTTGCTCTGAAGCCTAACTCACTCTCTCTCTCTGAACTCCCATTGTCTTATCTATCAACTTGTCTATTGATACTACATATTAAATGGAAGGTCTCGACATGGCTTAAAACAAAACCCACCACTGGTTAGCACATGACGAGACCTTTGCAGAGATACAAAGAACATAGTTATAAGTTGTCACACTCAATATACATTATGGCTGACGGTAGCCAGATCACGGGCGGTACAGTCGAGTACCAAGGAGTACAATCAGGTTGCGTTGCAAAGCACTGGGTGCGTCACAGCCCCCCCAAGATTTTAGATAATCGACCTTAGAAGCATTATCAAAATCTGACAGGCAACCAACCGACCTGCTACCCTTAGCTGCCACTAATTGCAAAAGGTGCACAACAACTGAAGTGTGAATTATACATAAAACACAATATCGCATGCATCATGCTACAACAATAAAGACTTACAAAACTAAAAAAAAAGAAAGAGTTTTCTCGTTTATTTTATTGTTTTATAATCTTTTTGGACGGCGTTATGATAGCCTAATTTTACTCCTGCTCAACCCACACACCGTGCACGACTATCTTGGATCATCAACCCTTGATAGACAATCTGCTATCACGTTCTCACTCCCGGCAATATGCTGAATGTTGAGACTATACTCTTGGAGCATTAGGGACCACCTGGTCAACCGCATATTCCGATTGTGAAACTGATTTAGGAATTTCAAGGGATGATGGTCCGTATAAATCGTCACTACCGGGCCGTAGGCTGGAACATAAACTTCGAAATGTTTGAGCGACAAAACGATAGCCAGAAGCTCCTTCTCTATAGTAGAGTAATTCCTTTGTGCCGAATTAAACTTGCGAGAAAAGAAGCTCACTGGGTGTTCCAAGCCCTCGGAATCAGTCTGCAGTAACACTGCCCCGGCACCCACACCGCTGGCATCAGTCGCCAGCTGAAAACTCCTGGAGAAGTCTGGGGCCCTCAAAATCGGATGTGTACACAGCAGGTGCTTGACTAGGTCGAAAGCCCTCTGACACTCCGCAGCCCAACAGAACTTCACTGACTTCGACAGTAGATCAGTTAACGGTGCTAAGACAGTAGAGTATCCCCGGATGAAGCGCCTATAATAGCCTATCATACCTAGGAACCGCATGACCTGGCGCTTAGTGGTGGGCCTGGGAAACATATTGATAGCCTGTATCTTGCTCAGGGGGGGGCACACCCGGCCTAACCCGACCACAAAGCCAAGATACTGCACAGTAGCCTTTACAAACTCGCACTTCCTCAGGTTCACCACCAGCCCAGCATCGTGCAACTTCCCAAACAGGGTCTCGAAGTGCCTTAGGTGATTTTCAAAATCGTCATCATATACTATCACGTCATCAAGGTAGACCGTGCAGTTAGGGATTTCGTCACAAATATCGTTCATCAGGTTCTGAAACGTGGCAGGTGCGTTCTTAAGCCCATAAGGCATTACGTTACATTGGTAGGTCTTGCCATCTACCACAAAACCACAAACTTGCTTAGCTCGGTCCGACAGGGGTACTTGCCAGTAGCCTTTTACAAGATCAAATTTAGTAAGGTACTTTGCATTCCCTATCTTGTCCACGCTGTTGTCAACTCGAGGCAAAGGGTAAGGGTTGGTAGTGGTCAAGCCATTTAGCCTACGAAAATCTATGCAGAACCGCACCTTGCCGTCAGGTTTTGGCTGCAACGTGACGGGTGATGTCCACTTCACATAACCTTCAGTGATCATCCCTCTCTCAACCATGTACTTTAACTCCTCCCGTAAAGCTGGCAACTTTACCGGGGGCACACGGTAGGGCACTGACTTGAAGGGCACATTATCACCGACGTCCACGTCGTGCGTTACCTGAGTAGTGAGACCTGGGTGTTCGGCGAAAACAGAGGGGTATGACCTGAACAGGCCTAGGACAGCAGCACCCTGGTGCTCAGGCAGGTGACTTACAGCTTGCCTAGCCTCTTGTTCAGTATTCCCCGCCCACTGTTCCGCGGAAATGACACAGTCCCAACTATCCTCCTCAGCAGCATGACTGTCCCCACCTCCTTCTCCACCCTGGCCACTGCAGGCCAGCACAGGGACAGTGAGAGGCTCTGAGGGGTGTCTCACATACTCTTTCATGAGGTTAACATGACATAACTGATGTTTTTTCCTACGGTCAGGTGTTGCAACGAGATAATCAAGGTCGGACAGTTTCTTAGCCACCACATACGGCCCAATGAACTTGGCAGAAAGGGGGTGTCCAGGCAAAGGTAAAAGCAACATTACCTCCTGACCCACCGAAAACTCCCGAAGCTTCACCTTGGCGTCATACTGGTGCTTCATGACCGCCTGTGCATTAACCAAGTTATTACCTGCCGCTGCCATGCAACCTATAAGTCTCTCCCGGCTCTCAAGGACATATTTAAGTACAGACCCCGGCTTCTCTTCGCCCTCCCAGATCTCTTTCACCATACTTAAAGGTCCTCTCACATTATGGCCAAAGACTAGTTGATTTGGACTGAACCCCAGGCTCTCTCCTGGGACTTCACGTGCAGCGAACAGAACATACGGCAGACCCAAATCCCAATCAGTGTCATGTTCTGCACAGTAACAGCGTAGCATACTCTTCAGGGTCGAGTGCCACCGCTCCAAGACTCCCTGACTCTCGGGATGGTAGGCTGACGACACTACAGAACATATACCGTGCAACTGAAGGGTTTGCTTGAACAATTTGGATGTAAAATTGCTCCCCTGGTCTGACTGCACCTCACGTGGAAATCCATAACGGGAACAGAACAATAATAAGTTTTTAACAACTGCCTTTGCCGAGCCGTTTCTCATGGGGTATGCATCCGAGTATCTCGTAGCCACATCCATGATTGTCAACAGGAATTTATTGCCACTACTAGTAGGCGGGAAAGGGCCAACCAAATCTACTACAACTTTGCTGAACGGAGGCCCGGTGACAGGTATGGGAAACAAAGGTGCCTTCGGGATTGTCTGGTTAGGCTTCCCCGTTGTCTGGCAGGTCGCACACCCAGCCACCCATGCACAGACATCAGCCTTGACCCCAGGCCACCAGAAAAACCTGCCCAATGCCGCCAATGTTTTTGTTACCCCCAAATGACCCGCCACCGGCACATCATGCGCCAGACACAATAAGGACTCTCTATACTTATTTGGAACAACCACCTGGTCTACTACCCTCGCACCGCCCTCCCACTTAGATTTGGGGTCTAGAAATCTGCGGTACAATATCCTGTTGAGCCTAAAGAAATCTCCCGGCTTCGCATCCCCATCTTCCTCCAACTCTATGGCACCATCGCTATAACGAGCTAGGCTAGCGTCTTGCAGCTGCTGCTCACTAATGTCCCCGGGCGTCAATGCATCAAGATGGTTTTGTAATAAGACATTACCCCGGCTAGTAGGCTCTACTGCCTTAGTGGCTCTCGCTACAGCTCTTGCCTAACGCGAAGTCTTACCCAACTCTGCCTTGTTACACACCATATCTGGGCCAGAGTCAACTCCCGTGTTTATTATAGGTCCAAGTACCGAATCACCGAGAAGTGCAGCAGAATCAATGTCCCTTTTCCTGCCCTTGGCAACCTTCTCCTGATCCTTCCTCCACTGTCCCCGAGGTTGAGTGCTAGGCTGTGCAGGAGCCGCAGAGCGAGATCGGGTTACCACACAGGCCATCTCATCCTGTTGGCACCTCCCAACCCATTCCCGATTCTCACCATCCACGTCGGCCGCCCTCTCGGCAACGACTAAGGGTGGAGTCCCGGAAGTGGGCACCGCAAAGTCGTTGCCGAGAAGAAGGTCGACGCCCTCAACTGGCAAACACTCAACGATCCCTACATCCAGCTCCCTGCACACCTCTCCCACTCTCAACTCCAACCTCACAAGTGGGTATGACCTCGTAGCATTTATACCCTGCACCACAACAACTCTGGCCGCATTTATCGGTTTCCCTGTGAAGTTCCTCAACAAAGTTTGCGAAGCCCCCGTATCCCTCAGCAAGTCAACCCGGAGTTAGTTCACTCCCCCAGCTCACAAACCCGTGTCCCAGATGGCTACAGAAAGTGTCCCGGACAGGTGTCGAGCCTTCCGTACGCTTCTTTACCGCGTGTGCCTCGGCTGCTGACAACCTACCCCGGGCAGTTGCTGCAGCCTTCAGAGACACACCGATACTGTGAACCAATGACACCGGCTTAGCGGGAGTGTTACTAGGGCACTCACGTGAATAATGGCCTAGCTTCTGACATTTGTAACATTTCACATCCCCAATGGGCTTCTTCCCTTGTGCGGGCGAAGAAGGGGCCTGACCTTTAGTAAACGGGAGAGGCTTGTTTTTGTAGGTGTTATTAGGTGCAATGCTTTTAGTGTGGTTATGTGTGTCATAGGATTTGTTATTATCGAAAACTCTGGTGGGTGGGGTATAGCGCCCCTTCTGCCCTGACTCAGCCCTCTGAGCGGCACCGCAACCACGAATCAATGATAATCTGAGGTCTGCCATCTTGGCAGCCTCCTCTACTGTCTTGGGACATTTTTCCTTAATGTTCAGCGTTAGATCGGTTCCAGTACATTTGTAAAACTGTTCCAGATAGAAAAGTTGCTTAATTTCCTCAGCCGACTCTGCGTGCTCGGACCGAAACCAGTTATTACATGCATCTGTTAAGTCCCGTGCGTGCTCCATAAAACTGACGTCGCTCTTCTTATTCACGCCACGGAACTTCAATCTATAAGTTTCGGGTTGCAGTTCGTAGGCCCGGAGCACAGCCTCCTTCACCAGTCCATACACGACACTCTCGTCCAGTGACAGTGCATCGTAGGCTTTCAACCCCTTACCCACTAGACGTGATGAAACTAATGCTGCCCATTTAACCTCCGGCCAGTCATACTCACGACACTTCTTTTCGAAACGAGCAAAAAACTCAGTCACTTCTGTCTCATCAAATGCGGGTACTAACTTAATTAAATGCGAAAGTGAGTCTGTAACCCGGTGCCCACCACCGAGATGACGCCCCGTGGTCTCTACTCTAGACTTCTCGACATCCATTTCAGCCTGGTACCTGGTTGCATCCTGATTGGCTTGGATTCTAGCAACCTCTATGCGTTCTATACTAGCCTGTTGTATTCGAGTCTCTGCAGCTTAATCCGTTCTATACTAGCCTGTTGTATCGGAGTCTCCTGCAGCTTAATCCATTCTATACTAGCCTGTTGACTCTCTTGCAACTTAAGCTTAGCTAGTTCTAGCTGAAATAACATCTCTGGAGACAGGCCTGGGGGGGGGAGAGCACAAAATGGGGGATCCACACCGAGACGTGTTTACGGGTAAGCCAGCTTGCCATTGAGAACCCTCCTGCTGCATCGTGCTAAGACTCGCTGGCTGAGGGCCCAGCTCAGGGGTAGAGTGGAATGGAGGCTTGGAGGGAACCCCCCAAGACCCCACTCCACCCACCGCCCCATCGCCATCACCCAACAAACATGCCACCAAATTCTTCTTGGGCCAACTGTCAGGACAGTCCCGCCCCAAAACCGTGGCTAAACAGCGAAGACCGTAACAATCAATAGCCTGCAGGCGCTGTTCGGTCAAAGGTGTCTGCAAAAATGCCCGGGCATCCCTCTCTCCACTTATAACACTCCCCTCCCTAAATATCTGCTGTACTTGCTGGTCACTAGGCTGTACCGTGTTATCCTCCCCCGTAAATGATGAGTCATTAGACATAGTGCTGGTTATACAATTGCTGTTCATAAAAAAAAAAAAAAGTGCTTATTACTAATTGCAGTCTCGACTCACAAAATGTTAAAGATGCTTGAATGACTCTACTCTAGACACCTAACGAAACAATCTGCAAGTCCACCAATACAATAATGACACAATAAAAATTCCTCCAATATGCAAGAAAATTCTAGCCAGCTCTACTAGGTAGCATAGAATAGTTCTCCAAAAAACATGTGATAGGATACTACTGAATCTTGTGCAAGGTCGCCATTTTGTTACGGCTGGATCGGCAATACATATTCGGGATTCTTGATCGTAGGACAGAAATGGCTTAAGTGACAACGACACGCTCGATTCCAGTCCCAAATACTATATGCTCCAGACAACAAAAGCACCAACGCCCTACAGAGTTAACGTCTACGGTAACGAGGTACCTTAACTCGGCGAAAGTGTACAACAGGGGTAGGCTATGAGGCTAAACTCCCTCAGACATTTATAGGTTACGTTATTACTAAAGAAATGCAATACTCAAGAAACTACGTTAATATTAAGCCTCTAATAATGTAGAATAGAAGCAGGCTAAAGGTATGACAGTGAAATGCTAAATGACAAATGTACACGCCTACTTGAAAGCGCGTGCACTACACTAACTCTCCCCTACTAACATGCACTAGCATGTAGCATACAAGATGTTCATGATCCAGTAGATACCTAATAATACACATGGGAGGAACATAAATAGTAGTCACTTATTATAATAATGAATCTATACTTGGAATAACTAAAAGGTTGCAGGCAACAGTACTGCGCCGGTAGCCTACTACCGCATAGGCTACTTCGCTTCTCTCACTCTGTCTCCCCTCCGAGTCCGTATGCGCCCTACGCAACAGAACTCCGGACACAGCAGCAAAACGACAGTGCAGTTAATTGATACATGAAAGTATTAATAGTGTTGTCTTGTGTGTGAGTAATGTGTATTGTAAAGGGTTATAGACATATACTTAAAGAGAGCTGCAATGCATAGTAAAATAAAGATATATCCCACTCATCATCCCCATGTGTTCTAGCTAGCAGGCCAAGTCACAGGAACAACGAGTCCCAGCACCGAAAGCGAGAACCCAGGAAAAGACTGTAGAGAACACAAGGACAGATAAATTACGTTACTCTACTATACCGGCACTACGAGCGAGCTGTAGTCTCGGGTGCTACACTCGCTCCTGGCTCGGTATGCAAATCAAGGCTAAGTCCTCGTCCCTCTACAGACAACTCCTGGGCATGGTCGGGCTCTTACACATGGCACCAGTCTAGTCACAAATGGGATGGTGAGCGGGGCATATAACTCGTGAACATGTAGAACGTTCACCAACTATCCTCATCAAGAAGATCGCTGTTCACATTAACCCCTTAAATCTAATACATGTAAATATATGCTTGTCCTAAGAGTAATACGAGAGGTGAGTGCTGAAACTCCTTTAGGACCTCAAGGGAAGGTTATGCATTTAAATAGAGAGAAGAATGAAATGAGAGTAATGTCGTCAGAGAGAAAGAGTGCAACCGTGAGAAATTGGGAGAGAGGGCAAGGGATGTTAGAATCTCAAAGGTTCTAGGCAACCTGGTCATGGAACACGCAGCCAGCCTCCAGGCAATGTGCTGTACGACAACATGGGCCCAGCCCAAGCAGCGTAGGCAGGCAGCAATGGACTACCAACCCTGTCGCGCCTAGCTATAAGCGCAAGGCTGCCAACCAGTCCATACGTCTGGCAACCCACCCGGCCAGTAGCGTGGCGCGTTGCTACCCTCTCGCTCTGAAGCCTAACTCACTCTCTCTCTCTGAACTCCCATTGTCTTATCTATCAACTTCTCTATTGATACTACATATTAAATGGAAGGTCTCGACATGGCTTAAAACAAAACCCACCACTGGTTAGCACATGACGAGACCTTTGCAGAGATACAAAGAACATAGTTATAAGTTGTCACACTCAATATACATAGCTGCTGACGGTAGCCAGATCACGGGCGGTACAGTCGAGTACCAAGGAGTACAATCAGGTTGCGTTGCAAAGCACTGGTGCGTCACAACACACATCATACATACACCATACACACACACACCATACATACACCATACACACACATCATACATACACCATACACACACATACCATACACACATCATACATACACCATACACACACACACCATACACACACACACATACACATACCATACACATCATACATACACCATTCACACACATCATACATACACCATACACACACATCATACATACACCATACACACACACACCACACACACATACACATACCATACACATCATACATACACCATACACACACACACACACACATACCATACACATCATACATACACCACACACACACACACACACACACATACCATACACACCATACACACACACACACACACATACACATACCATACACATCATACATACACCATACACACACATACCACACACACACACACACACATACACCACACACACACACCACACACACATACACATACCATACACAACATACATACACCATACATACACACACACACACCACACACACATACACATACCATACACATCATACATACACCATACACACACACACACCACACACACATACACATACCATACACACCATACACACACATACACATACCATACACATCATACATACACCATACACACACACACACCACACACACATACCATACACACATACCATACACACACCATACACACATACATACACCATACACATCATACATACACCATACACACCACACACATACACATACCATACACACACATCATACATACACCATATACACATCATACATACACCATACACACACATCATACATACAACATGCACACACATCATACATACACCATACACACGCATCATACACACACATCATACATACACCATACACACACATCATACATACACCATACACACACATCATACATACACCATACACACACATCATACATACACACACACACCATACACATACCATACACATACACACACCACACACACATACCATACACATCATACATACACCATACACACACATCATACATACACCATACACACACATCATACATACACCATACACACACATCATACATACACCATACACACACATCATACATAAAGCATACACACACATCATACATACACCATACACACATCATACATACACCATACATACACATCATACATACACCATACACACACACCATACACACACATCATACATACACCATACACACACATCATACATACACCATACACACACACACCATACACACACACACACCACACATACCATACACATCATACATACACCATACACACACATCATACATACACCATACACACACACCATACACTTGTATTGAGTATTGTTCACATGTGTGGGGAGGTTCCTCTCACACCGCTCTCCTAGACAAAGTTGAAAGGAAGGCCTTTCGTATCATTAACTCCCGTCCACTCACCAACTCTCTGCAATCTCTCTCTCTCCGCCGCAATGTTGCATCTCTCTCGCTATTCTATCGCTACTATAATAATCAGTGTTCCTCAGAGCTATCCCAGTGCATACCACCTCCTTTACGTAGGGCACGTGGTACCCGTCTTGCAACTCAATCCCACCCCTACTCTGTGCAACTCTTCAACCCAAGAGTGAAACGTTACTCTCAAACTTTCTTCTACTCAACAGCTGAGCTCTGGAACTCTCTCCCAGAATCAATCTTTCCCTCTTCCTATGACTTAAATTGCTTCAAACTCTGTGTGTCCAGGCATTTTGGCTCGAACGTCCCTTGATTTTGGCCCTGTCACTCTTTCAACTATGGGGGAGGCACTCGCTATAGGCAGTTATGCCTTTTGCCTCCCTCAATCACATATAAAAAAAAAAAAAAAAAAAAAACACATCATACATACACCATACACACACACACCATACACATCATACATACACCATACACACACATCATACATACACCATACACACACATCATACATACACCATACACACACACACACACACACACCATACACACACACATACCATACACATCATACATACACCATACACATACATCATACATACACCATACACACACACATCATACACACACACACCATACACACACACACACATACCATACACATCATACATACACCATACACCATACACACACATCATACATACACCATACACACACATCATACATACCATACACATCATACACACACACACCATACACACACATCATACATACACACACACACACACACACACACACACACATACCATACACACACATACATACACACAGCATACACACACACACACACACACACACATACCATACACACACATACATACACACACTATACATACACACAGCATACACACACACACACACATACATACACACAGCATACACACACACACATACATACACAGCCCGTAGCCTAGTAGGAGGCGGGAAATAACGAGCATGCTCACTCCCGCAATACAACTAGTGTAAGTACAACTAGTGTAAGTACATACACAGCCCGTAGCCTAGTAGGTAGAGCTCTCGTCTCACACACGAGGGGTCGGGGGTTCAATCCCCGGCCGGGCGGAGACAAATTGGGCTTGTCTCCTTTCATGTGTTAGCCTCAGTTCACCTAGCTGTAAATAGGTACCTGGAATAAGTGGACGACGTTGTGACGTCCCATCTGGGGTTGGCAAAAATGGTACAAGGCGAGATGGGTATCATATGGTTCACCTAAGCTGATGGCTACCTAAGCCTTCGGGCGAGACGGTACCGTCTATAGTGAGAATGGTACCATACAGATCCACCCTAAGCCTTCGTTTCCGATGTCGCCAATTGGCTAAAAATACAGACTACACACACATCCACAGCCATTCCAACGATACATATAACACCTACACATATAGGAGGCGGGAAATAACGAGCATGCTCACTCCCGCAATACAACTAGAGTAAGTAACTAGAGTAAGTACACACACACACACACACACACACACACACACGAGAGCGCGCGAGAGAGAGAGAGAGAGCAGGCATCCACAGACACGAACGCGGTTACAATCACACATGCACGAACACACACACACATACATACCGTCTCACTCCCACTGCTTTACATAAGTACATGCACATACACACACACACACGCATGCATAATGTACACTAACACCGAGGTCAATTATATATCTCTTCTGCCAGACTTTCTACTCTCTATCTCTCATCCTCTCTATCTCTCATCCTCTCTCTATCTCTCATCCTCTCTCTATCTCTCATCCTTTCTCTATCTCTCATCCTCCTTCCTATACTCTACACCAATCTTTATCGTTTCTCTCACACATTTTTACACAAACACACATATTCTCTCTCTCTCTCTCTCTCGCACACACACACACAATTATATTTGTCTCACTCACTCTCTCTCTCTCTCTCTCACACACACACACACACACACACACACACACATTATATATATATTTTTTTTCTCTCTCTCTCTCACACACAACCATTACCTGACCTTCTATACCCTAATAATCTGACCTGGTTTTTGCCTCTTTCACCCTATTTATCTTATCCTATAGCTTCTTACTAGCCTCATAAATATCGTCGACTCTCTCTTTCTCTCTCTCTCTCTCATACTCTACCTTCTCACTACCTTCATAAACATCGCCTTGTAAAACCTCCCCCCTCTCTCTCTCTCTCTCTCTCTCTCTGAAGTAGTTACTTCAACTGTTGGACCGTTAGTCGATGAAAATGGAGAATACACCAAAGACGAAGTACAAATGAGTAATGCCCTCAATACCTTCTTTGCATCAGTTTTTACAACAGAAGACCTCAGTGATATCCCTACACCATCGCCGATTCAGATTGATAATTCAGATGTTCTAAGCAATATCACCGTTACAGAGAGAGAAGTATTGAATTGTTTAGATAAACTCAAGGTAAATAAAACGCCAGGACCTGATACAATCTCGCCTAGAGTTCTAAAGGAAGCTAAGGATGAGCTCTCCAAACCACTGACATTACTATTCAATAAATCCTTGCAGTCTGGAACTATGCCTGATCAGTGGAAGATAGCCAACGTAACACCGATATTAAAAAAAGGCAGCAAATCCCTACCCAGTAACTATCGTCCAATTAGCTTAACCTCAGTTGTATGTAAAATGCTAGAAACGGTCATAAGAGACAGACTCGTAAATCACTTAGAGGAAAATAACATACTTAAAGATACTCAACACGGCTTTCGTAAAAAACGTTCCTGTTTAACAAACCTCTTAGACTTCTTCCACGATATCCTCAACCTCTACGATGAGAGTAAAGCTGTAGATATTATATACCTTGATTTTCAAAAGGCCTTTGACAAAGTTCCCCACAAACGTTTACTGCTAAAACTAAAAGCGCATGGAATACAAGACGGTGTGTTGAAATGGATAGAAAATTGGCTCAGCGACAGAAAGCAAAGAGTAGTCATAAACGGTAAGGCATCTAAATGGACCAATGTAAGTAGCGGGGTACCCCAGGGATCGGTACTAGGACCAATTCTCTTTCTAATTTACATCAACGACATAGATGAGGGTCTCACCTGTACAATCTCAAAATTTGCTGACGATACAAAAATTGCAAATAGCGTACTCTCAAAAGATCAAGTTGACGATATGCAACACAATCTAGATAAATTGTCACATTGGGCCTAAATTTGGCAAATGAGTTTCAATGCGGATAAATGTAAAGTACTACATATCGGATACCTAAATGAGAAAGCAAACTATTCGATGAATGGCACTCAGCTTAAGAATGTAAACAGAGAAACCGATCTGGGAGTAACAATATCGAGTAACCTAAAAACGAGTCAACAATGTTCAGAAGTTGTTAAGAAGGCAAACAAAATAATGCTTTATAGGCAGGTCATTTGAGCATAAATCCAAAGACGTTATCCTAACCCTCTACAATTCCTTAGTCCGCCTTCTTCTGGAATACTGCGTTCAATGCTGGTGCCCTTATTACCAAAAAGACATAAACAAGCTAGAACGAGTTCAACGTAGAGTTACCAAAATGATACCTAGCCTAAAGAACAAACCATACGAAGAGCGTCTTAGAGAATTAAATCTATTTCCTTTAACCCAGCACAGATTAAGAGGTGACTTAATTCAAGTGTTCAAAATCATCAAAGGCATCGACAATATGAACTGTAGTAAGTACTTCACTATCGACCAATCTAATTACACGCGGGGAAACGGTTGCAAAATTATTGGTAAATCTTTTAACTCACACGAATCTAAGAATTTCTTCTTCAATCGAGTTGTCAACTTGTGGAATGGGCTTCCCCGAGACGTTATAGACTGCAGCACCGTTGATTCATTTAAACTCCGCCTAGACAAATATCTCGCATCAAACCCGCGACTGACTGCGTTTGTAAATGAATAACTTTATTTTATCCTCCCCTCAGTTACTAACACATATGTCCCCTACTAACTTCCTAGTCCTGCCACGGACATTAGTTCCAGGGCAGTAGTTCCCTTTCCAATGTTCCCTTACCCACTCTAAACCACTGTTTGGACACTTGATCCTCAGTGTTTTGGAGGACAAGCAGCCTAGAAGGGTCACTAGACCTGTTGTTGCTTGATTTCCTTTGTACTCCTTTGTACTTTCTCTCATACTCTACCTTCTTACTACCTTCATAAACATCGCCTTGTACAACCTCCCCCCCCCCTCTCTCTCTCTCTCTCTCTCTCTCTCACTCTCACTCTCTCTCTCTCTCTCTCTAACATGAATATAGAAAGAGTAAATAGTAATAAGTACTTGGGTATGTATGTGGGTTATACAGCAGAAGCTAAAGAAGCTGAGGTGAATTATATAACTACCCAATGTAAGGCACGAATGCAACCCTTGAGAGCCTTAGCTTGGAGTGGTAACGGTGTCGGTGTTCCTGTACTAAAAATGATGTACATTAGTACTATTAGGTCAGTCATTGAATATGCCAGTCCTGTCCTTTTTTGCCTTGATGAAGGAAGGTTCGATAAACTTGAAAACATACAAAACGAGGCTATGAGAATTATTTTAAACTGCCCAAAAAATGCAATGATTGATGCAATGAAGCTTGAAACAATGTTACCGAGCATTAAACATAGAGTAGAACAAACTAATATTGTAGCAGCAATTAGACATGTAAGATTAAAAGGTGGCAACGAACTACTGAAAGACATAAAGGACTGCATGAATAATACTCGCACCTTCTGGAGAGAAGGCAAAAAAGGATATGTGAAACATTTGGTGAACAAAATACAACATTATGATTTAATAAACAACTGTATTAATTACGAAAATGAACAACCTGTCCCACCATGGGAGGAGAAAGACGTAATTTTAGATATTATGCCATTACAAAAGAAAAAGAACATGTATAATACAATAGAATTAAGAAACATTTATGAAGAGAGAATAAACAAAATGTACACTGGTAAAGTAGCACATGTTTATTGTGATGGGTCGGTAATGGAAAATGGTAGGGCAGGTTGTGGGATTTTAATTAGAGATTATATGCAAGACTCCAACATGTGGCTAGAAACAGAATATAATTATAGGCTAAGCGATAATTTATCATCAACTCAGGCTGAATTGTATGCGATATTATATGGACTTAAAGAAATCGAAGGAGGAGAAGGGGATGTAAGCTTCTTTGTTGACAGCAGAGGGGCTCTGGACTCCCTAAACTGTAAAACACCAGTATACGAAAATATTGTTATCCAATGCCGGAATATTGTACATCAACTCCAATTAAAAGGGAGAAAAATTGTGTTTTCATGGATACCATCACATACAGGGATTACCTATAATGAAAAAGTTGATATAATAGCTAAAAATGCTACTGAAAAAATGGAAATTGATGTACAATGTACCCTATCTTTGAAACAGGTAAAAAACAAAATAAAGAAATGTCAAGAAGTAAAAGAAGCTAGAGATATCGAGTGTAAGTATATAGCCAGGCCTAGTGCCACCATGCATCATTACAGAGAGGTGGTAGATAAAACTAAATTCAATTATGGGAATGTTACAAGTAAGTGGAAAGATTCTGTATGTACTAGGTTAAGACTAGGCTACAAATATTACTGGGAATTAGGCATTAAAACTGCAGAGCAGGATAAGAGTTGTAGGCTGTGCAATAGGCCAAGATCTCACACCCTTCAACATTATATACTGCAATGTATAACTTTAATAAAATATAGAAATAATACAATTGAAAATGTAACTAAACAGATAATATGGATGTTCAACAGTGGAACTATGTACAACCTTTTAAAAGAATGTAAAATTATAAAACATATAATTTTATGTGTAGCTATGCTCTTCAACTAAACACATGTACATTCTAGTGGTGCCTTACAGGCCACCCTGGGTCAGCGAACCTATGCTCCCTAACCATACTGCTGTATTGTCCTCAATATTCTCGGCTAATGGCTTGATGTACAAGTGTTACGACCGGGCACTCAGGTACACTAGGGCTCTTACACAGGACTCGAGTATGGCTCGCTGCCACAACGGAAACACACGATCCCAACCCCAGAGTACTGCCAGCCGAACAAAAAACGCCACTACCCTCCAGAGTTCTATCTGCTATAACGGGGTATACAAGAACTCGGTACTAGCGTTTCACACAACAGACTAATAACAAGACGGGAGTTATCTAGTCTGGTCAACAATCAAACAAAGAAGAAAGTACTACAACACTAAAGAATAGTGTTGGCCGAAGCCGAAGTAATCCACCCTTGAACTAAGAACTTAAGAAGTCCTCCACCCTCTACTTCGGATCGGCACTATTACGTTACGTTAAACAATAGTCCTCGAGCATCAAGCAAGGAATCTTCTGATAAGTTAGATGCTTCTCGAATACTCATAAGAAGTAAGTATCGGATTTTGAACAGCAATTTAATGAATAACTCACTGGTAATTAAAGGCTTTAAATTGACATAAGAAGAATTATAAGAATAAGCAATAGGATATGGCAAACATTAAGAAGAAGTACTCCGACAATGCACTGGCAATAGCCTACTAAGATTGTGCTCGTGGGCCACTAATCTCTGAAGTAGCTAAACGTGCCACACATGAAATCAATAGTGCTTAAACAATAATATACATAAGGAGAAGCTTCAATACTATACTGTATCTGCTGGTCGAGCAAAGTCTAGCTGGGATATCTAAGGTTAAGAGACAATGGCTGAGCAAGCGGCTCGTAGCCTAGCGAGGTCCTTAAGACTGTGCGGCCAAATTACGGTAATTGACGGGATGCTCTCTTGAGAGATCCAGATCACTAGTATCTGGCTCTCTCCTGGCGATCCTAGCGAGGGTGGGGCCTGACTGGGCGTTCTGTACAGCATGCTCATACTCGACATGCGTCACACCTCCCCCAAGATTTTACTTGCTCAACCCTGAGCTAAAATCTGATATACAGAACCCCATCAAACCCCTCACACCCAGCGACCGCATGGCACTAAAACAACGCTGAGTTTATCACTAAAACACATCTTATAAAAAAAAAATTCACATTTCATAACTCCTCCCAACAATAGTAAAAGACACAATATCATGCTCCCAGAGCGAGCTTACAGCAGCTCAGCCGTTTGATAGTTCGTGGACTACTCAAACCTTATAGGCTATGACAAACTTATACAATTATCTTCATCAAAAAGAAAGAGTTTTTATATGATTTTTATATTTTAATATGTTTTTTTCGGCTGCACTATAAGGGCAGCCTATTTTCTTCTATACCAAACGCTCAACAATCCTGCTTTACGACCCAATACGCTGGGCTACAACCGCGAGCCAACAAGCACCAAGCGCAAAATACTACTCAAACCAAAGCAGGAGGCTACCCGTGTGTCAATTTACCCAGGATCATATACCCCTGAACGACCACATGCAACCTCGTTGTCACAACCGGCAATATGGCTTATGTCCAGGTTATATACCAATAACCTTAGTGACCACCTGGTCAGCCTCATATTCCGATTGTGAAACGGGTCCAAGATCTTGAGAGGGTAATGATCTGGGTAAACTACACCGACCGGACCATAGGCTGGAACATAGATCTCGAAATGCCCCAGCGCATCATTGTCCTTTTCACTTTCATTCATCAGGCTCTGACACGTTGCTGGTGCATTCTTAAGTCCGTAGGGCATAACATTGCACTGGTAGGTACTCCCGTCCACAACAAAACCACATACCTCTTTAGCGCGCTCGGACAAAGTTACACGCAACGACCACTCACGACATTCCTTATCCCTCAGATCCTTCGTCCACACGTAATCCAGCTCTGCTTGCACCATAGGCTGTCGAGCAGGATTTATACGGCAGGGAATTAAACTGAGCCTTGCACTATCTCCAGCCTGCATGTCGGATTCTACCCCGTACCTCAGGCCTGGAGAAGCAACAAACATGCGAAAGTACTGCCATAGCCTAGTAAATAACTGCCTTGCACTGTCTCCACGAACAACATGCCTTGTGCCCTCCCACAACCCAGCCGAGACCGCAGCTTCTAACCTGTAGTCTCCCTCCTTCTCCACCTTCGTCCCTAGAACAGCCAGGTCATGAGAGGGACAATCAGTACCACCCGTGCAGTCACTCCCACAGTTCATTATAGCTAAGGCTTCCCCGCCGATACCGTACATGCGCACCCCCACATTCCTTTTGACGACATCTGCCTGCGCAGCATCACCGCTTTTAGCGACATGGCCAGATACAGTCGGTCTGTGGTAGGGCTGTTGCATTAGACTAGAGCAGCATTGGGAGGCTATGTGACGACCGGGCACTGCGATACCACAGCCGACCCTACCAATCTGCTCAATGTCCTCCTTTTGACCACCACCCTTGGCAGCCATGGGTCGACCCTGACCTGGCAACCATGCCAAGGCCTCGTCGCCCACCTTAAACCACCGAAACAACGAGGCTAACGGTCTTTTAACAGTCACATGACCTGCCTGCGGAACATCTCGCACCGCCCGAGTTGTGAGACTCAGGGGCTCGGCACGACCAGTGGGGTATGAACCGAGCTGGTGCTGGAGTGCTGCACACTGCTGCTCAGACAGGTGCTCTAGCGCTTCCACAGCCACCAAACTCGTGTCCCCCGCCCACTGCTTCGCCGAGACATGACAATCCCTACTCTCCTCCACCTGTGCCCTACTGCCCCCCTCTCCTTCTCCACCTTGGCCGCGGCAGACCAACGCAGGGACAGTAGGCTGCGCAGGTGGTTGCCTCACAAACTCCTCCACCAGGTTCACATGACATGCTTCCCCGTCCTCGTGTTTAATCTCGACAGCACCATTACCACACTTCTGAACTTCCGGATCCTCCAACTGAGCAACCCTTTTTTCTCTCTGTGTGTAACGTTGCTGCCTCTGAGTCTCTTCCGGCCCTACCTCCTCACTAGCTGTGACAGGTCCTGGGGCCTCTCCAGACTCTAACATAGGTGCTAATACTGAATCACCCAGGAGAGCCGCCGAGTCAAAACTCTTAAAACCAACTCCAGCTTTAGCCTCCTCCTGTTGATCGTTCCTCTGCTGGTCTGAAGACGGAGGACTAGGCTGTGACACTTTATCTGCCCGAGCTCGGGTGACAACACACGCCATAGGTTGTGCCTGGCACCGCTCGACACACTCTTGTTCTTCCCTACTCACGTCAGAAGCGGGCATTGCAAAGTCGTTGCCGAGAAGAAGGTCGACGCCCTCCACTGGCAGTTTCTCCACAATCCCGACATCCAATTCACGTGTCACACCATCCACCTCCAACTCCAACCGCACCAGCGGGTATGACCGAGTTGCATTAATACCCTGCACCACTACCACCCGAGCCGCATTTATAGGGTAGCCAGTCAAATTGTTCATCAGAGTCTGGGAAGCACCTGTATCACGCAAGACCTCTACTCCATGCTTGCGCCCCGCCCACATCACGCAACCCCGTCCTCTATGGTCGCAAAAAACATCCTGAGCAGGGTTCGAGCCTCCCAGGTGCTTCTGCATTGGCTGTGCCTCAGCCTCTGACGAACTGCCCCGGGCAAACTCAGAAGACTTCGGAGACACACCAATGTTGCAGGCCAAAGACACAGCTGCTGTAGGTGGTTTGCTAGGACAGACTCTTGCAAAGTGCCCCTTTTCATGACAAAGATAACACTCCAACTCCCCTCTGGGCTTCCCTTGGTACTGGGAAGGGCCCGGCCCCTTCTTAAATGGGACGGTGCTAGTCTTGTGGTCAGTCTTGGTATCATAGCTCTTGTACTTGTTTGCATAATGTATATCACTAACTCGGGGGGGTGGGGCGTCACGCCCCTTGTTACCTGCCTCACTACGCTGGGCAGACCCGCACCCACGAATTAGTGATAGCCGGAGGTCAGCCATCTCAGCTGCCTCCTGTAGAGTTTTAGGGTTCTTTTCTTTAATAGTTAAAGTCATATCTGCACCAGTACACTTATAAAACTGCTCGAGCAGAAACAGCTCAGTCAACTGTTCGGCCGTCTCAGCTTTCTCAGAACGTGTCCAGTTAGCAAGTGCATCTTTTAAGTCCCGGGCATGTTCAAGAAAGGTCGCCTCCCTAGTCTTCGTAACACCCCGAAACTTCAATCGATATGTTTCTGGTTGCAACTCGTATGCCCGTAGGACAGCTCTCTTCAATACTGGGTAGTCAATGCAAGACTCTAAAGGCAGTGCATCATAAGCCTTCAGACCCTTACCCGTAAGTCTTGAGGAGACTAGAGCTGCCCACTTCTCTTCAGGCCAATTATGCTCCCTACACTTCTTCTCAAAACGATTAAAAAATTCTGTGACTTCAGTTTCACTAAATGCCGGCACCAACTTGACTAAGTGGGACAAGGACTGTTCTCTTACTTGGCCCTCCCGGCCCATCCGAATCCCTGTCGACTCTGCACGAGTCTTATCTAAGTCTATCTGAGCACAATATTTCTCGGAGTCGTATCTAAGCTCAGCCTCGTGCCTCCTAATCTCAGCCTCAATCTCCTTCTCCTGCTTCCTAGACTCAATCTCCTGCTTCCTAGTCTCAGCCTCAATCTCCTTCTCATGCCTCCTAGACTCATTCTCCATCTCCTGCTTCCTAGCCTCAATCTCAATTTTAGCAAGCTCGAGTTTAAATATCATCTCAGGAGACAGGCAGGAAGAGGGAGCTGCCACTACTGAAGGAGGGGGGGCAAGAACTGGGGAACCACCATACGCACCGCCCGAGGGCACTCCAATCTTCCAATTCTCATCCCTCTGTGGGAGAGTGCTAACCTCCGGCAACTGAGTGGACGGCACTGTGGGAGTCGAGTGAGAGGGGATCTGGGGAGGAACCCCCCCAAACGCCCTCTCCTCCGAAACCCCATGTCGCCCACGCAACACCCAGGAAATCAGCTCCCCCTTGGACATCCCTCCTACATTGGATAGACCCAAAACCTTGGCTATCAGGTGCAAGCCATAAACATTCACCCCAGTCAGCCTCTCCTCCGTCACATGGTACTGCTTACTTACAAAAAGTCTAGCATCCTCCTCACTAGTTACTAACGGCACCTCCTCACTTAGCATCTCACGCTCCTCGTCAGTACTAGGGCCCGACATACTGAAGTTCACCAAAAAATTCTCGAGACAAAAGTGTTAAACTCCCTTATGCAAGCACTAATTACTAAATTAACTGGAGTCTCTTAAATGCTCTCCTAATTGCCTTACAAAAAAAAAATATTCTTCAATATGTACGCTAAAGTACCAACAAACAAATGTTGTACAACTCTGCAAAAAATTATACTGTTCACAAAATCCTAAGCAAGGTCGCCATTTGTTACGACCGGGCACTCAGGTACACTAGGGCTCTTACACAGGACTCGAGTATGGCTCGCTGCCACAACGGAAACACACGATCCCAACCCCAGAGTACTGCCAGCCGAACAAAAAACGCCACTACCCTCCAGAGTTCTATCTGCTATAACGGGGTATACAAGAACTCGGTACTAGCGTTTCACACAACAGACTAATAACAAGACGGGAGTTATCTAGTCTGGTCAACAATCAAACAAAGAAGAAAGTACTACAACACTAAAGAATAGTGTTGGCCGAAGCCGAAGTAATCCACCCTTGAACTAAGAACTTAAGAAGTCCTCCACCCTCTACTTCGGATCGGCACTATTACGTTACGTTAAACAATAGTCCTCGAGCATCAAGCAAGGAATCTTCTGATAAGTTAGATGCTTCTCGAATACTCATAAGAAGTAAGTATCGGATTTTGAACAGCAATTTAATGAATAACTCACTGGTAATTAAAGGCTTTAAATTGACATAAGAAGAATTATAAGAATAAGCAATAGGATATGGCAAACATTAAGAAGAAGTACTCCGACAATGCACTGGCAATAGCCTACTAAGATTGTGCTCGTGGGCCACTAATCTCTGAAGTAGCTAAACGTGCCACACATGAAATCAATAGTGCTTAAACAATAATATACATAAGGAGAAGCTTCAATACTATACTGTATCTGCTGGTCGAGCAAAGTCTAGCTGGGATATCTAAGGTTAAGAGACAATGGCTGAGCAAGCGGCTTGTAGCCTAGCGAGGTCCTTAAGACTGTGCGGCCAAATTACGGTAATTGACGGGATGCTCTCTTGAGAGATCCAGATCACTAGTATCTGGCTCTCTCCTGGCGATCCTAGCGAGGGTGGGGCCTGACTGGGCGTTCTGTACAGCATGCTCATACTCGACATGCGTCACACAAGTACCTCCGGATATGCGGCACATCCCTCCCGGAGGACTACTTGCACCTTCCCTCCGAATATTATTTTATGGAAATAAAATAATATGAATCTGAATCTGAATCTGTATGGCTGTATGTTTTGGGTGCTGGGGTCTGGTGACTGGGTCACGACGGTTAGGGTCCCTCTAGGATGTTTAAGGAGGGATTAACACGGTCGGGGCTCAGTTGGGGGTCTTGTGGGACAGCATGTGTGTTTAAAAACAAAACACAATCTGATCAAGGTCTATAACGGGGACTCTTGTATTTTAGATATGTCTTTATTATAATACTGTATATACTAAACTTAGGTAGTGTTAAAATTAATCTTCAATATCAATGTATTACTCATCTAACTATATATGTAATGACATAGTTTAAGCTAGAAATAGGGTGAAGATTGCGTATGCACCTTCGCCCTTTTGAGATAATGTAACTGATACTTGTGTAACATTTGTACTTTTCTCAATAAAACAATAAAATCAAATCAAATCAAATCTCTCTCTCTCTCTCTCTCATACTCTACCTTCTTACTACCTTCATAAACATCGCCTTGTACAACCCCCCCTCTCCCTCTCTCTCATACTCTACCGTGTTACTAGCCACGTAAATATCGCCTTGTACAAACAGTATATAACGATAGACTCCTAGCAAACAATAACATGATATTTTCTTGCTGAAATTGGAGCAGACCTTACTTATTTGCTAGGTAATTGTTAATCCTTTGACTTTTACTTGGCTTGAAGACGTCATTTCTAAAGCGAGTCGAATTGTTTGGTATTATCTTGAAAACAACAACAACAACAATAATAATAGTAGTAATAATAATAATAATAATAACAATTGAAGGAGTAATCCCGTCCGCCAATCAGGTGACAGGATTAGCTCAGGTGCGTTGTTTTGTTTGGATTCGATACAGATTCAAATGGGTGTGAAACTATTAGTACTCACAATAATTGCACACACGGGATTAAAAATATAAAGCAAAAACAAAACAAAAACATGTACGGTCGAGGTTAATAAGTGTTGTCAGATATTTCACAAAGTTTCGGACACTGACTAATACTCTGAGGGATAAGCACTTTTCCCAGTAACTATAAAGATATGTTAGTGAATGCCAGGCTGGATGTATGTGGAATGACAGAGACCAAATGGAAAGGTTCAGATGTGAGAGAGTGGGAGTGTGGAATGGGTGTGTGTGCTGGAGTGAGTGAAGGAACAGCGAGAGAAGGTGCAGGTTTGTTTGTAAGTAGTAAATGGAAGGAATGTGTAAGAGAGTATGGGTCTGTGGGTTCAAGGATTGTGTGGGTGAGAATGAAAGTAGGAATACAAACGTGGGTGATTGTATGCGTGTATGCCCCGACAGAGGATATACTTGAAAGAAAGAAAGAGGAGTTCTGGATGAATGTGGAGGCGTGCCTGGAGAAGTTTGACAAGAACGAAAGAATATTTCTGATTGGGGATATGAATGGTAAGGTGGGTGATAGGAAAGTTGAGGGAGTGGTGGGAGGGTGGGGGGTACCATCAGAGGTGAATGGGAATGGTAGTGCACTTGTGGACGTATGTGTGGGGAGGAGGCTGTGGATAGCCAACACCTTCTTCCGACACAGAATGATCCACAGGTACACGTGGAAACGGATGTTGACGATGAAGGATAAGACAGTGGTGGAACGAAAGTCATTGATTGATTATGTATGTGTGGATGAACGAATGAAGAAATCTGTGATGGATGCTAGGGTGTATAGGGGTATTGGAGGGGGTCTGTCTGATCATTATGTAGTGGTAGCTAAGGTTAGGATACAAAAGAAGTGGGTGAGGAGAGCGGGAGGGAGGCGAGAGGAGGGTGGAATGGTGAGGAGGGTGGAGAGGTTGCAGGAGGAGGAAGTCAGGGAGGAGTACAGGAGAGCAGTGGAAAGAAGACTAGGTGGGTTCGACCTGGAAGTTATGGAGGCAGTGGAGGAGATGAGCAAGGTGTTTAAGGATGAGATCTGTGCAGCATGTGAGGAGGTGTGTGGAGTGAGGAGAAGAGGGAGGGGAGTGAAAGGTACAGCATGGTGGACAGAAGAGGTAAGAATAGCTGTGGAAGAAAAGAAGAAAGCATATAGAGAGTGGTTGGGTAGTAGAGGGAATGAAGATTCCGAGAGACAGAAACGAGCGAGGTACGTGGAGAGTAAGAGGGTGGTGAAGAGAGTAGTGAAGGAAAGTAAGAGAAGAGTAGATGAGGAATTTGGAAGGAATCTGAGTGTAAAATGGAGGGAGAGTAAGAAACTGTTCTGGAAAGAAGTCAAGAAAGTTAGGGAAGGTAGCAAGGGAAACAGTAAGGGTGTGAAAGATAAGAATGGGAGAATGCTAGCCGAGAAGCAAGAGAGAGTCGAAAGATGGAGGGAGTACTTCATTGAGTTGCTAAATGAAAGGAATGAAGAGCCAGCAAACATAGCTGGATATGGTATGGGAGGGAGAAGAAGAGAAGTAGTGGAGGAGGAGGTGGGGATCAGGAGGTCAGAAGTGTGGGAAGCCATGAAAAGAGTGAAGTTGGGGAAAGCACCAGGAACAGATGGAGTGTGTGGGGAAATGTTGAGGTATGGTGGTAAGATAGTGATAGAATGGGTATGGAAAATGTGCAAACTAGCATGGGAGAAGGGAGTGCACCCGATGACTGGAAGACTGGCATAATAGTCCCCCTATATAAGGGCAAAGGGGAAAGAGGAGTGTGTGGTAACCACCGAGGAATATGTCTTCTAAGCGTAGTAGGGAAGGTATACAGTAGGGTAGTGATTGAGAGAGTGAGAGTGAGAACGGAGAAATGGATAGGCGACGAGCAGGGAGGCTTAGGAAGGGAAGAGGATGTGTAGATCAGATTTTTACCCTGAATTGTGTTGTGGAGAAGTATCTGGAGAAGAAACAAAAGGTGTATGTTGCCTTTATGGACTTGGAGAGAAGGCCTATGACAGAGTGGATAGAGAAGGTTTGTGGAAAGTACTTAGAATATACGGAGTAGAGGGCAAGTTGCTGAAAGCAGTGAAGAGCATGTATGAGGGTGCAAAGGCGGCAGTACGTGTGGAGAGTGAGCAGAGCGAGTTCTTTGACCTGAATGTTGGTTTGAAACAGGGGTGTGTGATGTCCCCGTGGTTGTTTACTGTATATATGGATGGAGTTATGAAAGAAATACTATCAAGAGCAGTGGATGTTGGTGTATTGCTGAAAAGGGAGGGAATTGAGTGGAAGCTACCTATACTGCTGTTTGCGGATGATACAGTTCTGATGAGTGATAATGAATGGGAGTTGCAGGGTCTGGTAAATGAGTTTGGAACAGTGTGTGAAAAACGGAATTTGAAGGTAAATACGGGGAAGAGCAAGGTTATGGTCTTCGAAAGGGGTAAAGTCACAGAGTGTGAGGTGAAGCTGAACGGTCAGGCTATGGAGATCGTCAACTCTTTTAAGTATCTGGGCAGTGTGTTGAGTAAAGATATGACTATGGATGAAGAGGTGCGGGAGAGGGTACAACAGGGGAAGAGGGTTGTAGGAACGCTAAAAGCAGTAACAAGAAATAGGGTGGTCAGTATGGAAGTGAAGAAGTCCTTGCATGACAGTGTGGTAATCCCGACACTGACTTACGGAAGCGAAGCATGGACGTTGGTTGAGAGACTCAGACCAAGAGTGAGAGCAGTGGAAATGAATTACTTAAGGAGTGCGTGCGGAATTACATGGAGGGATAGACAGACTAATGAGGAAGTAAGAAGGAGGTGTGGTGTGGAGGTAGATGTGCTGGAAAGTGTGAAAAGGAACAACTTGAGATGGTTCGGCCATATGGAACGTATGGAAAGCGAGAGAATGACTAAGAGGGTGTACGAGAGCGAGGTGGAGGGACAGAGGGGGAGAGGTAGACCGAATATGAGGTGGAAGGATGGAGTGAGGAACTACATGAATGAAGGCGGTGCTGGTTGGGGGGAGGGGCGTCGACTGACTGGGGACAGAGGTGCATGGGGGCGGTTCGTTCGTGGCCACGGCGTCAGGCAATAGATAGATATAAAGATACCAATAACACTTGTTGAGCGAAAACCACTGGAATCTATGACAACACTTGATACCCCCGACTGTACATCCTCTACAGATTGTAATTATATTCCATTTTTAATTTGCCTCACACCCAAACTAAACCACACTAGGAAATTTATTATTTTATTGTTTATTTATTTTTAAGATAGTTATGGAGTTAATTCCTTCTAAGACAAAAGACAAATATATAGCGAGTGTTGAACAGATGGCACACGGGTTTCAAGTCAAAAGGGCCACACTCCGAAACGGCCACAACCAGAACGGGTGGTCTCTTAACCTAATTTTACTCGAAGTATAACCTAAGTAAACCAAATCTCACTTAACCAAACTTAACTTAACCTAACCTTACCTAATTAAATTCTTCTCACCTATCCAAATTTGACCTAGCCTAACCTTACCTAACTAAGCCTAATCTCACCTAACTAAACTTGACCTGACCTAACCTAACTAAACCTAATATCAGCTAACAAAATTTGATCTGACCTAACCTTACCTAACTAAACCTAATCTCACCTAACCACACATGACCTGACCGAATCTTACCTAACTAAACCGAATCTCACGTATCCAAACTTGACCTGACTTAACCTTACCTAACTAAATCTAATCTCACCTATCCAAACTTGGCATGGCCTAACCTTACCTAACTAAACCTAATATCAGCTATCCAAACTTGACCTGACCAAACTTAACCAAACCTAGCCTATCTCAACCAAGGCTGATTAGGACTGCGGCCGTAATTCTCCTAGCCAAACGCAAAATGACCTAACCTAACCCAACCCCACCTAGCCTCATCTAACTTAAGGAGGGTCACCGTTTTTTTTTTTTTTATCTATCTCTTCGTTTCTCCCTTTCCCTGGCTTGTATCCATTCGACCCCATTCAGCCTACTGTTTTAAGACGTATATCCCCATCCAGGTGTCAATTTCGTCCTGGCGAGCGATAGCGAGCCAGCATTGCATGGAGAAATCTGGCTTCGCCGGAGACATTTTTCTATCGATAAATGTACAAATTTAGCTTGGTGTCATAACAAATATATACAGTATATATGCTGGCTCGCTACCGCTCGCCAGGAAAATATTGACACTTGGATGAGAGTAATAAAGTCTTGAAACAGTAGGCTGAATGGGGCCGAATGGATACAAGCCAAAGAGAGAGAGAGAGAGGGAGAGAAAGAGAACAAAGAAGCGAGGTGGGCTCCCTTAATCAAACCTAGCCATATCTTATTAAACCCATCCCTGGCTGATTAGGATTAGGACCTCTTGGGTTGTGGCCGCTTTAAGGGGAGATATCCACTCGAGGGATTTTTTTCTAGACTCCTTTCTCCCTCATGTTTAGCCCCATTGCTTTTGATATTCTAAGACGTTCGCCCAATTAGTTTGGTGATTTTAAGAACCTTCGACCCTTTTCTGTCAATGTTAAGACCTTTCGTGCTATTTAGGTGTCGATTTTATCCTGGCGAGCGATAGCGAGCCTGTAATTTAAGAGGAACCGGCTTTCAGCCGGGACATTTCTCTACCGAAAAATGTACAAATTTATCTTGAAAGGGGCTCAAAGGGGCGTAATCTTAAGCTTGATGGATATCGAGACCAAACTAAAAACCTCCCCTTAACTTGCTTCCGTTACATGATAATTATTATCCTACAGTAGAGCACACCGGTGAGTTGATGGTCTGCATGTTCCTTTAAGGGGGGTGACCTGCTTTGTTATTTCTGTCCTTTTCTCTCTTTCTCTGGCTTGTATCCATTTGGCCCCATTCAGCCAACTATTTTAAGACGTTTATCCCCATCTAAGTGTCGATTTCTTCCTGGCGAGCGATAGCGAGCCAGCATTATATGAAGAAATCCGGCTTCGCCGGAGAAATTCTTCTATCGAAAAATGTACAAATTTAACCTGCTGTCAAACAAAAATAAAAAATATGATGGCTCGCTACCGCTCACCAGTAAAAAATTGACACCTGGATGGGAATTTATTACATAAACGTCTTAAAACAGTAGGCTGAATGGGGCCAAATGGATACAAGCCAGAGAAAGATAGAAAAGGACAGAACAAAAACAGGTCTCTCCCCTTAATCCTTTCTGCACCGGCGAAAATTTGTCTGGCAGTAACACTATACCCTGTTCCAAATAGGTAGTCCATAATTCGTGAACCCTAACCTCTGCAACTCAAGAAAGGGCTAGAACAAATAGGCTGTAATTATTCACGCTTATTCCCTAGCTGACCCTTCTCATACGGTAATAGTATTAACTCGATTACTCTGGTCGTTTGTGAGATATAGAGGTTAATATTCAAAAGTCTTGGCCTACTTACTTGGAACAGGGATAGTAGGCATGATAGTAGGGTAAATATATCGTTGTGTGAATGAAAGGGTTAAATTACTGCCAGTGAAACCTTTTAGCAAGATGATTGTAAAATATTATGAATTACGTGAATGGAATGTCGCTTTCTCTCCCCCCCCCCCCTCTCTCTCTCTCTCTCTCCTCTCTCTCTCTCTCTCGCTGGGATCATTATGTATGTGTGGTCACTTACGTATCTACTGTATGTAAATCTCTATCTCTCTCTCTCTCTCTCTCTCTCTCTCTCTCTCTCTCTCTCTCTCTCTCTCTCTCTCTCTCACTTATTCACTCTCTCTCTCGCTGGGATCATTATGTATGTGTGGTCACTTACATATCTACTGTATGTATATATCTCTCTCTCTCTCTCTCTCTCTCTCTCTCACTCACTTATTCACGCTCTCTCTCTCTCTCTCTCTCTCTCTCTCTCTCTCTCTCTCGCTGGGATCATTATGTATGTGTGGTCACTTACGTATCTACTGTATGTAAATCTCTCTCTCTCTCTCTCTCTCTCTCTCTCTCTCTCTCTCTCTCTCTCTCTCTCTCAGTCTCTCTCTCTCTCAGCACACACTTAACCCATACAGTACCAGGGACGTCCTTTTCACCATATTCTGTAAACTATTAGAAGATTGTATTCAGCTTAAGAAGGACCTCTAGCAATAATAAGGCTTCAAACTATCTCAACCAACCCCTTTAACGACCACAGATCCTTCCTAAGCTATATAATATCGTCTAAATATAGCTAGAATAAAATACAACACACGTCGCTGGTACTCAAAAGGGTTAAGGGGAGGTTTTTAGTTTGGTATCTAGATATCCATCAAGCTTAAGATTACACCCCCTTGAGCCCCTTTCAAGATAAATTTGTACATTTTTCGGTAGGGAAATGTCCCGGCTGAAAGCCGGTTCCTCTTAAATTACAGGCTCGCTATCGCTCGCCAGGATAAAATTGACACCTAAATTGCACGAAAGGTCTTAAAATTGACAGAAATGGGGCGAAAGTTCTTAAAATCGCCAAACTAATGAGGCGACTGTCTTAAAATCTCAAAAGCAATGGGGTTAAATATGGGGGAGAAAGGGGTCCAGAAAAAAATTCCTCAAGTCGATATCTCCCCTTAATACACCTCCTCTGCATGACTGTAATACAAGGTGACAGTAAGTGTGTGTTTGGCAAAGGAATATAAATGTATGTAGGTGTTCTGCATGACCTAATATATGTGTAGGTGTTCTGCATGACCTAATATATGTGTAGGTCTTCTGCATGACCTAATATATGTGTAGGTGTTCTGCATGACCTAATATATGTGTAGGTGTTCTGCATGACCTAATATATGTGTAGGTGTTCTGCATGACCTATTATATGTGTAGGTGTTCTGCATGACCTATTATATGTGTAGGTGTTCTGCATGACCTAATATATGTGTAGGTGTTCTGCATGACCTAATATATGTGTAGGTGTTCTGCATAACCTAATATATGTGTAGGTGTTCTGCTTGACCTAATATATGTGTAGGTGTTCTGCATGACCTAATATATATGTAGGTGTTCTGCATGACCTAATATGTGTAGGTGTTCTGCATGACCTAATATATATGTAGGTGTTCTGCATGACCTAATACATGTGTAGGTGTTCTGCATGACCTAATATATGTGTAGGTGTTCTGCATGACCTAATATATGTGTAGGTGTTCTGCATGACCTATTATATGTGTAGGTGTTCTGCATGACCTAATATATGTGTAGTTTTTTTTTTTTTTTTTTTTTTTTCTATATTCCAACTTACTTCCTCTCGGGCATAGGCTGAGAGCCTTAACATTCACCGCTTTACAATGAACAGTGAAGCCCGTGAGGTCTTGTTCCAGTCTAGGGAGTGAGACATGTGAAGCACGTAGAGTACAACGAGCACCTGCCATCTTGCCTTCACATGAGGCACGGTGCTCACTCATGGCCCGAAACGACCCCATCTCTGAAGCCACCTCGTTCCCGTGCTTCACTGTCTCACCCCCTACACTCGGACTCTCACACTTACACACACACAACGCCACCTGTTGAGCAGGTGTTCTGCATGACCTAATATATGTGTAGGTGTTCTGCATAACCTAATATATGTAGGTGTTCTGCATGACCTAATATATGTGTAGGTGTTCTGCATGACCTAATATATGTGTAGGTGTTCTGCATGACCTAATATATGTGTAGGTGTTCTGCATGACCTAATTTATGTGTAGGTGTTCTATCTATCTATCTATATGCTCAGGCCCAATCCCCATTTTGGGGGTAGCCGACTCAAGACAGAGCAAGAACAAGGAAAACACAAAAACATCATAAAACAAAAAATAAACACAGATAAAAAACACAAACTCTCACACATCCAGGTCACCCAGGAGAAGACCCAGAGACCAGGGTTACCAAGGTCGCTCCAGCACTCCCCCGGCCCCTGACCACCCGGAGAGGTTCCGATCTCGGCAGGCAGACATGCAGCGGAGCCAAAGCCACAAGCCCTCCCACCACACTTCCAGGCACACCCTTCATATTAATCGTCTCCCCGGGCCAGGCGCCTGATGGACTATTATCTAGTCCAACTTGCGCCCGACCCCTTACTCCAAATGACCACGTGTTCACTCAACTATTCACAAGCATTCTCCATTCACTCTTGTCCACCACCACTTCCCCTGCCTGATCTATAGTCATTCCTCTATCATCCAAAGCCTTTCTTACACAGTCTCTCCATCTCAATGGGGGTCTTCCTGCCCTTCTATCTCCCCTTGTATCTGACTCACATATTCTCTTTGTAAGCCTTTCATCTCCCATTCGTTCCACATGACCATACCAGCTCAGCACCCTTCTGTCCACTCTGGCTGACAAATGTTCCTGCTGCCCCACTCTCCTACGTATCTCTTCATTCCTCAATCTGTCTCTACGAGTAACTCCACACATACTCCTCAAGCAGCTCATCTCCATCACATCCAGCCCTCTTTTCTCCTTTTTCTTCAGAGCCCATGTCTCAGCCCCATACATCACTGTTGGCACAACAATTCCTTGATACAGTGCACTTTTTACTTTCACTCCGAGATTTCTCGTCTTCCACATACTTCCCATTGCTCCGAAAACCTTCCTTCCTTCACACACTCTCTGTTTTACCTCCACTTCCATACCTCCACTCCTGCTTATTGTTCCTCCTAGATATTTAAAACACTCTACTTGTTCCAATATTTCCCCATCCAGCCTCACATCTAGATTCACCCTATGCTCTCCCCTATTACACACCATTACTTTACTTTTATTGACGTTCACCTTCAGTTTCCTCCTTCCACAAACCACACCAAACTCTTTGACTACCTGCTGCAGTTTCTCATCAGAATCCGCCACCAATGCTGTGTCATCAGCGAACAGCAACTGATTCAACTCCCAATCTCTACCATTCTTTCCTACTAAACCCAATCCTCTTCCCATAGTTCTCCTTTTCACCTCCCTCACCACACCATCCATAAACATATTAAACAGCCATGGTGACATTACACAACCCTGTCGCAAACCTACCTTTACCTCAAACCATTCACTCAACTCACCATTTCCTACTCTCACACATGCTCTGCTCCCTTCATAAAAACTCTTAACTGCTTCTAACAAATTTCCTCCTATTTCATAAATCCTTAACACCTTCCACATTGCTTCACGGTCCACACGATCATACGCTTTTTCCAAGTCCATAAAAGCCCAAAATATCTCCTTATGCTTCTCTAAATACTTCTCGCATAACTGTCTTACTGCAAACATCTGATCCACGCACCCTCTTCCCCTCCTAAAACCGCACTGTTCTTCTCCTATTGCAACTTCCGTACACTTTATTATCCTCTCTATCAACACCCTGCCATACAGCTTTCCAACCACTGACAATAAACTAATACCTCTATAACTTGAACACTCCTGCCGATCTCCCTTCCCCTTGTACAACGGCACAATACATGCACTCTTCCAGTCTATTGGTACCATTGACACAGCAAAGCACACATTGAAAAGTCTCACCAACCAATCTATTATCACATCTCCACCCTTCTTTATACACTCCACAGCAATACCATCCAAACCTTCTGCTTTTCCCGCTCTCATTTGTTTCACTGCTTCTTTCACCTCATTTTCCTCAATCCTTTCATTCATTCCCTGCCACCTGGGTGGCCTGGGTAACCTATCTCCATCCACCTCTGCTTCAATCACTGCTTCTCTTCCATCTCTTGTATTTAACAAAGATTCAAAATACTCGGCATATCTTTTCCTCACTTCAACTGGTTCCACTAGTAATTCTCCATTTTCATCTTTCACTGACTCTTCCCTCTTTTGTCCTCCTTTCCTTACTTTATTTACCTCCTTCCAGAACATCTTCTTTCGTTCTTCAAAATTCTCACTCAGCCTTTGGCCCCACCTTTCGTTTGCATCTTTTTTCGCTTCTCTAATTTTCCGTTTTGCCTCTCTCCTTTTCTCCTTGTACCTCTCCCATACCTCAACACTACCATCCTGTAAAACCCTCTCAAAACACTGTCTCTTCTCCTCAACTGCCTTTCTCACCGTATCATTCCACCACTCGCTTCCCTTCCTGATACCTCTGCCTCCTACTTTCCTTTTGCCGCATACTACCTCTGCACTTGCTTTCACTCCTTCCTTAAACTGTTGCCATTCAATCTCTACTTCTCTCTCTTCCATCTCTCTCACTTCCATCCACTTTTCATTTAGTCTTTCCTTGTACTCCCTCTCTTTTTCACTCTTCTCTAACTCACTAACTTTTATTACCTCTCTTACTTCACGCTTGTAGGTGTAGGTGTTCTGCATGACCTAATTTATGTGTAGGTGTTCTGCATGACCTAATATATGTGTAGGTGTTCTGCATGACCTAATATATGTGTAGGTGTTCTGCATGACCTAATATATGTGTAGGTGTTCTGCATAACCTAATATATGTGTAGGTGTTCTGCATGACCTAATATATGTGTAGGTGTTCTGCATGACCTAATATATGTGTAGGTGTTCTGCATGACCTAATATATGTGTAGGTGTTCTGCATGACCTAATATATGTGTAGGTGTTCTGCATGACCTAATATATGTGTAGGTGTTCTGCATGACCTATTATATAAATTATGTAAGTGTTCTGCATGACCTAATATATGTGTAGGTGTTCTGCATGACCTAATATATGTGTAGGTGTTCTGCATGACCTAATATATATGTAGGTGTTCTGCATGACCTAATATATATGTAGGTGTTCTGCATGACCTAATATATGTGTAGGCGTTCTGCATGACCTAATATATGTGTAGGCGTTCTGCATGACCTAATATATGTGTAGGCATTCTGCATGACCTAATATATGTGTAGGCATTCTGCATGACCTAATATATGTGTAGGTGTTCTGCATGACCTAATATATGTGTAGGTGTTCTGCATGACCTAATATATGTGTAGGTGTTCTGCATGACCTAATATATGTGTAGGTGTTCTGCATGACCTAATATATGTGTAGGTGTTCTGCATGACCTAATATATATGTAGGTGTTCTGCATGACCTAATATGTGTAGGTGTTCTGCATGAACCTAATATGTGTAGGTGTTCTGCATGAACCTAATATATGTGTAGGTGTTCTGCATGACCTAATATGTGTAGGTGTTCTGCATGACCTAATATATATGTGTAGGTGTTCTGCATGACCTAATATATATGTAGGTGTTCTGCATGACCTAATATACATGTAAGTGTTCTGCATGACCTAATATACATGTAGGTGTTCTGCATAACCTAATATATGTATAGGTGTTCTGCATAACCTAATATATGTGTAGGTGTTCTGCATGACCTAATATATATATGTGTAGGTGTTCTGCATGACCTAATATATATATGTGTAGGTGTTCTGCATGACCTAATATATATATATGTATAGGTGTTCTGCATGACCTAATATATGTGTAGGTGTTCTGCATGACCTAATATATACGTAGGTGTTCTGCATGACATAATATATGTGTAGGTGTTCTGCATGACATAATATATGTGTAGGTGTTCTGCATGACCTAATATACGTGTAGGTGTTCTGCATGACCTAATATGTGTGTAGGTGTTCTGCATGACCTAATATATATGTAGGTGTTCTGCATGACCTAATATATATGTAGGTGTTCTGCATGACCTAATATATGTGTAGGTGTTCTGCATGACCTAATATATGTGTAGGTGTTCTGCATGACCTAATATATATGTATGTGTTCTGCATGACCTAATATATATGTAGGTGTTCTGCATGACCTAATATATGTGTAGGTGTTCTGCATGACCTAATATATGTGTAGGTGTTCTGCATGACCTAATATATGTGTAGGTGTTCTGCATGACCTAATATATGTGTAGGTGTTCTGCATGACCTAATATATATGTAGGTGTTCTGCATGACCTAATATATGTGTAGGTGTTCTGCATGACCTAATATATGTGTAGGTGTTCTGCATGACCTAATATATGTGTTGGTGTTCTGCATGACCTAATATATGTGTTGGTGTTCTGCATGACCTAATATATGCGTTGGTGTTCTGCATGACCTAATATATATGTAGGTGTTCTGCATGACCTAATATATGTGTAGGTGTTCTGCATGACCTAATATATGTGTAGGTGTTCTGCATGACCTAATATATGTGTAGGTGTTCTGCATGACCTAATATATGTGTAGGTGTTCTGCATGACCTAATATATGTGTAGGTGTTCTGCATGACCTAATATATGTGTAGGTGTTCTGCATGACCTAATATATGTGTAGGTGTTCTGCATGACCTAATATATGTGTAGGTGTTCTGCATGACCTAATATATGTGTAGGTGTTCTGCATGACCTAATATATGTGTAGGTGTTCTGCATGACCTAATATATGTGTAGGTGTTCTGCATAACCTAATATATGTGTAGGTGTTCTGCATAACCTAATATATGTGTAGGTGTTCTGCATAACCTAATATATGTGTAGGTGTTCTGCATGACCTAATATATGTGTAGGTGTTCTGCATGACCTAATATATATATGTGTAGGTGTTCTGCATGACCTAATGTATGTGTAGGTGTTCTGCATGACCTAATATATGTGTAGGTGTTCTGCATGACCTAATATATAAATAGGTGTTCTGCATGACCTAATATATATGTAGGTGTTCTGCATGACCTAATATATATGTAGGTGTTCTGCATAACCTAATATATGTGTAGGTGTTCTGCATGACCTAATATATATATGTGTAGGTGTTCTGCATGACCTAATATATGTGTAGGTGTTCTGCATGACCTAATATATGTGTAAGTGTTCTGCATGACCTAATAATTATATACGTAGGTGTTCTGCATGACCTTATATATGTGTAGGTGTTCCGCATGACCTAATATACGTGTAGGTGTTCTGCATGACCTAATATATGTGTAGGTGTTCTGCATGACCTAATATATGTGTAGGTGTTCTGCATGACCTAATATATATATGGTGTTCTGCATGACCTAATGTATGTGTAGGTGTTCTGCATGACCTAATGTATGTGTAGGTGTTCTGCATGACCTAATATATGTGTAGGTGTTCTGCATGACCTAATATATATGTAGGTGTTCTGCATGACCTAATATATAAATAGGTGTTCTGCATGACCTAATATATGTGTAGGTGTTCTGCATGACCTAATATATGTGTAGGTATTCTGCATGACCTAATATATGTGTAGGTGTTCTGCATGACCTAATATATGTGTAGGTGTTCTGCATGACCTAATATATGTGTAGGTGTTCTGCATGACCTAATATATATGTAGGTGTTCTGCATGACCTAATATATATGTAGGTGTTCTGCATGACCTAATATATATGTAGGTGTTCTGCATGACCTAATATATATGTAGGTGTTCTGCATGACCTAATATATATGTAGGTGTTCTGCATGACCTAATATATATGTAGGTGTTCTGCATGACCTAATATATATGTAGGTGTTCTGCATGACCTAATATATATGTAGGTGTTCTGCATGACCTAATATATGTGTAGGTGTTCTGCATGACCTAATATATATGTAGGTGTTCTGCATGACCTAATATATGTGTAGGTGTTCTGCATGACCTAATATATGTGTAGGTGTTCTGCATGACCTAATATATGTGTAGGTGTTCTGCATGACCTAATATATGTGTAGGTGTTCTGCATGACCTAATATATGTGTAGGTGTTCTGCATGACCTAATATATGTGTAGGTGTTCTGCATGACCTAATATATGTGTAGGTGTTCTGCATGACCTAATATATGTGTAGGTGTTCTGCATGACCTAATATATGTGTAGGTGTTCTGCATGACCTAATATATGTGTAGGTGTTCTGCATGACCTAATATATGTGTAGGTGTTCTGCATGACCTAATATATGTGTAGGTGTTCTGCATGACCTAATATATGTGTAGGTGTTCTGCATGACCTAATATATGTGTAGGTGTTCTGCATGACCTAATATATGTGTAGGTGTTCTGCATAACCTAATATATGTGTAGGTGTTCTGCATAACCTAATATATGTGTAGGTGTTCTGCATAACCTAATATATGTGTAGGTGTTCTGCATAACCTAATATATGTGTAGGTGTTCTGCATGACCTAATATATATATGTGTAGGTGTTCTGCATGACCTAATGTATGTGTAGGTGTTCTGCATGACCTAATATATGTGTAGGTGTTCTGCATGACCTAATATATAAATAGGTGTTCTGCATGACCTAATATATATGTAGGTGTTCTGCATAACCTAATATTTGTGTAGGTGTTCTGCATGACCTAATATATATATGTGTAGGTGTTCTGCATGACCTAATATATGTGTAGGTGTTCTGCATGACCTAATATATGTGTAAGTGTTCTGCATGACCTAATAATTATATACGTAGGTGTTCTGCATGACCTAATATATATGTGTAGGTGTTCCGCATGACCTAATATACGTGTAGGTGTTCTGCATGACCTAATATATGTGTAGGTGTTCTGCATGACCTAATATATGTGTAGGTGTTCTGCATGACCTAATATATATATGGTGTTCTGCATGACCTAATATATATATGGTGTTCTGCATGACCTAATGTATGTGTAGGTGTTCTGCATGACCTAATGTATGTGTAGGTGTTCTGCATGACCTAATATATGTGTAGGTGTTCTGCATGACCTAATATATATGTAGGTGTTCTGCATGACCTAATATATAAATAGGTGTTCTGCATGACCTAATATATATGTAGGTGTTCTGCATGACCTAATATATGTGTAGGTGTTCTGCATGACCTAATATATATGTAGGTGCTCTGCATGACCTAATATATGTGTAGGTGTTCTGCATGACCTAATATATATGTAGGTGCTCTGCATGACCTAATATATATGTAGGTGCTCTGCATGACCTAATATATGTGTAGGTGTTCTGCATGACCTAATATATGTGTAGGTGTTCTGTATAACCTAATATATATGTAGGTGTTCTGCATGACCTAATATGTAGGTGTTCTGCATGACCTAATATATATGTAGGTGTTCTGCATGACCTAATATATATGTAGGTGTTCTGCATGACCTAATATATATGTAGGTGTTCTGCATGACCCAATATATATGTAGGTGTTCTGCATGACCTAATATATGTGTAGGTGTTCTGCATGACCCAATATGTGTAGGTGTTCTGCATGACCTAACATATGTGTAGGTGTTCTGCATGACCTAATATATGTGTAGGTGTTCTGCATGACCTAATATATATATATGTAGGTGTTCTGCATGACCCAATATATATGAACATCCCTTGATTTTGGCCCTGTCACTCTTTCAACTATGGGGGGGGGGGGGCACTCGCTATAGGCAGTTATGCCTTTTGCCTCCCTCAATAACATAGAAAAAAAAAGTGTTCTGCATGATCTAATAAATGTGTAGGTGTTCTGCATGACCTAATATATGTGTAGGTGTTCTGCATGACCTAATATATATGTAGGTGTTCTGCATGAATTAATATATATGTAGGTGTTCTGCATGAACTAATATATATGTAGGTGTTCTGCATGACCTAATATATATGTAGGTGTTCTGCATGACCCAATATGTGTAGGTGTTCTGCATGACCTAATATATGTGTAGGTTTTCTGCATAACCTAATATATGTGTAGGTGTTCTGCATAACCTAATATATGTGTAGGTGTTCTGCATAACCTAATATATGTGTAGGTGTTCTGCATGACCTAATATATATATGTGTCGGTGTTCTGCATGACCTAATATATGTGTCGGTGTTCTGCATGACCTAATATATGTGTAGGTGTTCTGCATGACCTAATATATGTGTAGGTGTTCTGCATGACCTAATATATATGTAGGTGTTCTGCATGACCTAATATATGTGTAGGTGTTCTGCATGACCTAATATATGTGTAGGTGTTCTGCATGACCTAATATATATGTAGGTGTTCTGCATGACCTAATATATATGTAGGTGTTCTGCATGACCTAATATATATGTAGGTGTTCTGCATGACCTAATATATATGTAGGTGTTCTGCATGACCTAATATATATGTAGGTGTTCTGCATGACCTAATATATGTGTAGGTGTTCTGCATGACCTAATATATATGTAGGTGTTCTGCATGACCTAATATATATGTAGGTGTTTTGCATGACCTAATATATATATATATATGTGTTCTGCATGACCTAATATATATATGTGTTCTGCATGACCTAATATATGTGTAGGTGTTCTGCATGACCTAATATGTGTAGGTGTTCTGTATGACCTAATATGTGTTGGTGTTCTGCATGACCTAATATGTGTTGGTGTTCTGCATGACCTAATATATGCAGGTGTTCTGCATGACCTAATATATGTGTAGGTGTTCTGCATGACCTAATATATGTGTAGGTGTTCTGCATGACCTAATATAGGTGTTCTGCATGACCTAATATATATGTAGGTGTTCTGCATGACCTAATATATATGTACATGTTCTGCATGACCTAATATGTGTAGGTGTTCTGCATGACCGAATATATGTGTAGGTGTTCTGCATGACCTAATATATGTGTAGGTGTTCTGCATGACCTAATATATATGTGTAGGTGTTCTGCATGACCTAATATATGTGTAGGTGTTCTGCATGACCTAATATATGTGTAGGTGTTCTGCATGACCTAATATATGTGTAGGTGTTCTGCATGACCTAATATATGTGTAGGTGTTCTGCATGACCTAATATATGTGTAGGTGTTCTGCATAACCTAATATATGTGAAGGTGTTCTGCATGACCTAATATATATGTGTCGGTGTTCTGCATGACCTAATATATATATGTGTCGGTGTTCTGCATGACCTAATATAAGTGTAGGTGTTCTGCATGACCTAATATATGTGTAGGTGTTCTGCATGACCTAATATATGTGTAGGTGTTCTGCATGACCTAATATATGTGTAGGTGTTCTGCATGACCTAATATATATGTAGGTGTTCTGCATGACCTAATATATATGTAGGTGTTCTGCATGACCTAATATATGTGTAGGTGTTCTGCATGACCTAATATATGTGTAGGTGTTCTGCATGACCTAATATATGTGTAGGTGTTCTGCATGACCTAATATATGTGTAGGTGTTCTGCATGACCTAATATATGTGTAGGTGTTCTGCATGACCTAATATATGTGTAGGTGTTCTGCATGACCTAATATATGTGTAGGTGTTCTGCATGACCTAATATATATGTAGGTGTTTTGCATGACCTAATATATATGTAGGTGTTCTGCATGACCTAATATATATATGTAGGTGTTCTGCATGACCTAATATATATGTAGGTGTTCTGCATGACCTAATATATGTGTAGGTGTTCTGCATGACCTAATGTATGTGTAGGTGTTCTGCATGACCTAATGTATGTGTAGGTGTTCTGCATGACCTAATATATGTGTAGGTGTTCTGCATGACCTAATATATATGTAGGTGTTCTGCATGACCTAATATATATGTAGGTGTTCTGCATGACCTAATATATATGTAGGTGTTCTGCATGACCTAATATATATGTAGGTGTTCTGCATGACCTAATATATGTGTAGGTGTTCTGCATGACCTAATATATATGTAGGTGTTCTGCATGACCTAATATATATGGTGTTCTGCATGACCTAATATATGTGTAGGTGTTCTGCATGACCTAATATATATGTAGGTGTTCTGCATGACCTAATATATGTGTAGGTGTTCTGCATGACCTAATATATGTGTAGGTGTTCTGCATGACCTAATATATATGTAGGTGTTCTGCATGACCTAATGTTGGTGTTCTGCATGACCTAATATATATGTAGGTGTTCTGCATGACCTAATATATGTGTAGGTGTTCTGCATGACCTAATATATGTGTAGGTGTTCTGCATGACCTAATATATGTGTAGGTGTTCTGCATGACCTAATATATGTGTAGGTGTTCTGCATGACCTAATATATATGTAGGTGTTCTGCATGACCTAATATGTGTAGGTGTTCTGCATGACCTAATATGTGTAGGTGTTCTGCATGACCGAATATATGTGTAGGTGTTCTGCATGACCCAATATATATGTAGGTGTTCTGCATGACCTAATATATGTGTAGGTGTTCTGCATGACCTAATATATATGTAGGTGTTCTGCATGACCCAATATATGTGTAGGTGTTCTGCATGACCCAATATATGTGTAGGTGTTCTGCATGACCTAACATATGTGTAGGTGTTCTGCATGACTTAATATATGTGTAAGTGTTCTGCATGACCTAATATATATGTAGGTGTTCTGCATGACCCAATATATATGTAGGTGTTCTGCATGACCTAATATATGTGTAGGTGTTCTGCATGACCTAATATATATGTAGGTGTTCTGCATGACCTAATATATATGTAGGTGTTCTGCATGACCTAATATATATGTAGGTGTTCTGCATGACCCAATATATGTGTAGGTGTTCTGCATGACCTAATATATGTGTAGGTGTTCTGCATGACCTAATATATGTGTAGGTGTTCTGCATGACCTAATATATGTGTAGGTGTTCTGCATGACCTAATATATGTGTAGGTGTTCTGCATGACCTAATATATGTGTAGGTGTTCTGCATGACCTAATATGTGTAGGTGTTCTGCATGATCTAATATATATGTAGGTGTTCTGCATGACCTAATGTATAAGGTGTTGATTTTCGGTGTGAGCATCCTGGGTTCGAGTCCACGGACTGCTACATGTGTTTGTAAATTTCATTAATCGATTTTAGGAGTATGGTTGGTTATTGGGAAGGAACAATTTTTTTTTTTTTTTTTTTTTTTTTTTTTTTTTTAAAGAGACAATGAACGGAGGAAGGAAAAACACAGATAAAACAAAAAGGTCCATGTGCGTAAAGGCATCCTCCATTCATAAAATGTTTGTAACAACTGGATTTAAACATTTGCAGATTGTAAGTTTGTGGAAAGCAATTCGAGGGAAGTGAATTCCAAAGAGTAGTAGCTCTGGGGATAAATGAATTCTGATAAGCAGAAGTTCTGCATTGTGGAGGAGAAAGTGTAAATTCATGCTCGCTCTCAGCTGCCCCAGTTCTACGGGGAAAGATGTGGAGAGGCGGCACAATTGAAGCAAGTTCCTCTGAACAATTGCTGTGAAAATATCTGTAAAATAATGCAAGGGATGCAACGTTTCTTCGTATGGATAATGTAGGAAGGTCCTGTGTGATTGCAGGGGTTATTGATTAATCTAATAGCTTTATTTTGAATTTTGTCCAACTGCCTCAATGCAACCACTCCCACTTCCACCCCACAGAGGTGAACAGTAATCCATCTGAGAACGCACATGACTTTTATATATCACGACCAACTGCTCGTCAGTGAAGAATTCTCGAACTCTGTACAGGAGTCCCAGTTTTTTAGAGGCATTCTTAGCAATGCTTCTAACATAATGTGTCCAGCTCAAGTTAGTAGTTAATGTTACACCGAGAATGTCAATACTAGGGGATGTGGGAATATTTACATCATTAAAAAATATATGGGAGTCAGTGAGATTCTGTCGGTTAGAAAATTGAATGTATTTGGTTTTCTGTGCATTAAAGGAAACTAGATTCTTTTGTCCCCATCCATCAATTCTAGAAAGGTCCTGGTTCAGAGAAATTGCAGTGTTTATTTTTGAATTTATAAGATCGGGTTGGGTGAAAGAATTGGTAAATGTGAAGGAACTGTGGAGTGTTGAGTCATCTGCGTAGGAATGTATTGGATTATGAGTGGTAGATATGAGATCATTGATATGAATGAGGAACAGAATTGGGGCCAAAACTGATCCCTGGGGAACACCAGCATTTATTGAGTGAAATTGAGAATAAAGGCCATCTACCATTACACGTATTTTTCTGTTATGAAGATAAGACGAAATTAGTGGAACTAATGATGCAAGGCCGTAGTGTGACATCTTCGACAATAAGGATTGATGCCAGACTCTATCAAATGCCTTTGATATATCCAGTGCTATTGTATGTGTTTCACCATGTTGGTCTGTAGCTTTTTTGATTTGATGCGTAAGAAGACAAAGCATGTCTGCAGTTGATCGACATCGTCTAAAACCATATTGGCTATCACTGATTAATTTATTATTCTCAAGATGCTTAATTACCGGTATGTGATTATTTAATATAATTTCAAAGACTTTACCAAGAGTGGAAGTTATAGCTATTGGTCTGTAGTTTGATGGATCTGAAGAGGCACTTTTTTTAGGAACTGGATGGATGTTTGCTTCTTTCCAGGGTACTGGGAAGCATGAGGTATGAGTACACAGACGGAAATTTTTTGCCAATACAGGAGCGAGCACCAAGGAGCAATTCTTAAGTACTATTGGAGGAATTTCATCTGGACCAGGAGCCTTATCTACTGAGAGATTCTGCAAAATAGTTTTGACATGTCTGGTGTGGATCTTAAGTGAGGGAATTTCAGGCGAATTAAAATTAAGTACAGGGACATCTTGATTTATTTCATCTAAGGTTGAGTTGGTGGAGAAAATATCCGCAAGAAGGTTAGCTTTACCTCGTGGGTCACTTACAAGATTGCCAGTCGGAGATTTTAATGGTGGAATGGATGAAGCAGTAGTGAAGTTGGATTTAAATGAGTTAAGAGTAGACCAAAATATTTTGTTGTCATTTGGATTATTTAGAAGTTTATTTGCCTGCTTGTGGAGAAAGTTTTATTTAGTTAGGTTTAATACAGTTTTGGCATGATTTCTGATGTTTCTAAAGTAATTAAAGGCTTCATGAGTTTTTGATCTTGTGTATGCATTGTAGGCTATTGCTTTTTGTTCAGTTACTCTAGCACAATTATGGTCAAACCATTTAGGTGAATTAGATCTTTTACTGTACTTTTGATGAGGAATAAAAGTTTCCATTCCAATTTTTACAAAATCTTGTATGTGGCTCAAGGTGGAGTGTGCATCATTAGAAAAGAAAGAGGTCCAGGGAATATCAATAAAGAAACCCTGAAGACCCTCCCAGTCTGCCCTATCGTAATGCCATTTAGTCACCAAAACAGGTTCAGAGTGGGAAGGTGTGGTAGGTGATAGACAGGTGGCCTGTATCAGTGATCAGAAGATCCAAGCGGGGACCTCACTGTAACATCATAATTTTCTGAATTGGTTGTTAAAAATAAGTCCAGTAGGTGGGAATTATGATTAGGATTATCTGGTACACGGGTGGGTTGGTTGACTAGTTGAGTGAGATTAAATGAGTCTGCAAATAGCTCACATTCAAGACAAGCATCATCAGTCCTGGCTGAATGAGTGAGCCATTCAACATTATGGACATTAAAATCACCCAACACAGTGATTTCAGAAGAAGCATTTAAGTTGAGGACACTGAGTTGTGAGGACAGAGAATCAAAAAGACTTTGCTCTGGAGGAGTATTTGGGGAACGGTAGATGCAACATATGTATTTAATTTAAATTGATATTGGTTCAGGAGTAATTTATCGAGAGGACTTCCCTAAGTGGTTAAGGCCCCATTAATTGCTCTTTCCATTCACATATGCATAGCCTACGTGAGTTGCAGTTGGGATGTGTGTACATGCTTAGATTGATATGCAGGATTCGAAGTTGCATAATAAATCGTAGGCAGTGTCCACCAACCTTTAACTGTCTTCGTGGTGTGATGTATAAGGTGTTGATTTTCGGTGTGAGCATCCTGGGTTCGAGTCCACGGACTGCCACATGTGTTTGTAAATTTCATTAATCGATTTTAGGAGTATGGTTGGTTGTTGGAAGGAACATAATAATATGTAGGTGTTCTGCATGACCTAATATTATATATAGGTGTTCTGCACGACCTGACTCCAAAGTAAATGATTATAAGGATGCAAGTGTATCGGCGGAGTCTGTTAAGGGGGGTCACCTGCTTTGTTTTATCTCCTTTTATCTCTTTCTCTGGCTTGTATCCATGCGGCCCCATTCAGCCTACTGTATTATGACGTTTATCTCCATCCAAGTGTCGATTTTTTCCTGGCGAGCGATAGCGAGCCAGAATTGTAAGGAGAAATCCGGCTTCGCCGGAGAAATTTTTTCTATCGAAAAATTTACAAATTTAGCCTGGTATCAACAAAAAAATATTTTAAATATGCCAGGAAAAAAATCGACACCTGGATGGGGATGAACGTCTTATAACAGTAGGCTGAATGGGGCCGAATGGATAAAAGCCAGAAAAAGAGGGAGAGAGAGAACAAAAAAAGGAGGTGGGCTCCCTTAAACTGTTTGGCATGGCTTACATATTATAACGAACACACTTAGTACACTTTCATACAACCCATAGTAGTCTCCATTATGTAAATACGTCTATACAATTATTATATTATTGCACTTAAATATATATTAATTCACAATTATATCAAACGTACAAGGCACATAATCATTACAAGCCAATAATATTTCCAATAAGTGTACTCTCATTTCGAAAAATATAAGTGGTTCATAACTTTTGTATAGTGATATTACGATGTGGAAGTTATGTTCGTAAAGTTAAGGGGGGTCACCGTTTTTTTTTTATCTGTCTCTCCTTTTCTCTCTTTCCCTGGCTTGTATCCATTCGGCTCCATTCAGCCGACTGTTTTAATTAAGACGTTTATCCCCATACAGCTGTCGATTCCTTCCTGCCGAGCGATAGCGAGCCAGCATGGTATGGAGAAATCCGGCTTCGCCGGAGAAATGTTTCTATCGAAAAATGTACAAATTTAGCTTGCTGTCAAAACAAAAATATATATATGCTGGCTCGCTACCACTAGCCAGTAAAATATTGACACCTGGAAGGGGGTAAACGTCTTAAAACAGTAGGCTGAATGGGGCCAAATGGATACAAGCCAAAGAGAGAGGGAGAGAAAGAGAAAAAAGTCGAGGAGGGCTCCCTTAAGATATGTGTAATATTTACATAACATTCATTTACGTATCGTGTTCGGCGAATTACAGTCTGTTATTTATTCGAATTTCTCTAGTACTGGTATACTCAAAAGTTGTGTCCTACCCTAACTAATGTAAACTTAATACAAAATATAAAATATTTGTGGACATTTGAAAACATATCTTGTCCGTAGGAAAGCATGTAGTCAGAATAATTTAGTGTGTGCATATTA